>OZ023245.1:14206566-14500652 GCA_964006365.1 Trididemnum miniatum
ATAGGAAAGTGTGTTGAGGGCATGGGGAAGTGTGTTGGGGTGTGGAGGGAGGTGTAGGTAAGTGTTGGGGGAGATGTGGGCAAGTGTATTGGGGTGTGGAAGGAGGTGTGGAAAAGTGTTGGGGAGGTGTGGGGAAATGTTGGGGGAGGTGTGGGAAAGTGTGTTGGGTGTGGAGAAAGTAAGAAGAGATGTGGGGAGAAGAGTAGGGGGTGTGGGGAAGTGTGTTGAGGTGTGAGGAGAGGTGTAGGAAAGTGTGTGGGAGAGGTGACGGGGTGTGGGAATTAAAGTGTTGGGGGAGGTGTGGGAAAATGTTGGGGTGTGAGAAAGTTTTGGGGGAGGAATGGAAAGGGTGTTGAAGTGTGGGTAAGGTAAGGGGAGACGTGGGGAGAAGTGTAGGGGGTGTGGGGAAGTGTGTTGGGGTGTGGGTAGAGGTGTAGGAAAGTGTCGGGGAAGGTTTGGGGGGTGTGGGAAAGCGTGTTGGGATGTGGGGGGAAATGTCGGGAAGTGTTGGGAGGTGTAGGGGCTGTGTAGAAGTGTTAGGGGAGGTGTGGAGACTGTGGAAAAATTTTTTGAGAGGTGTTGGGGTTTCCCATGCCTCCCCCACACTTCCCCACATCTTTTTTCACCACTCCCACACCCCAACACACTTCCCACATCCTAACACACTTTTCCACACCTCCCCCAACACACTTTCCCACTACTTTCCCCACACCCTAACACACTTCCTCACACACCCCACACCTCCCCTAACACTTTTCCCACATCTCAACACACTTCCCTACACACCCCACACCTCCTCTAACACTTCCCCACACCCTATCACACTTCCCTACACCTCTCCCCCATTACTTCCCCACACCCCAACACACTTTTCCACACCTCTTTTCACTTTCTCCCACACCCAAAACACTTTCCCACACCTCCCCCATATTTTCCCACCCCTCCACTTTTCCACACCTTCCCCCACATCTGCAACACACTTTCTCACACCTCCCCCACATTTTTTCACACCCCCCATCTCTCCTCACCTTCCCCACACCTCTTTTTAGGCTACTTCCCCTGCACCCCAATACACTTTCAAACACCTTTATTCACTTTCTCCCTCACACCTCTTCACTTTCTGTCACACCGCAAAACACTTTCTCACACCTCCCCCATATTTTCCCACCCCTCCACACCTTCCCTCCACACCTGCAACACACTTTCTCACACCTCCCCCACATTTTTTCACACCCCCACCTCTCCTCACCTCCCCATACCTCTTTTTAGGCTACTTCCCCTGCACCTCAATACACTTTCCCACACCTCCCCCACATTTTTCCACACACTCCACCTTCCCCACATTTTTCCACACACCCCACCTCCCCCCACACCCCAACACACTTTCTCACACCTCCCCCACACTTCTCTACACTCACCCCCTACACTCTTCCATCCCTTCCTCCACTCATCCCACATCTTTTCATATTAAGCGCATGTACACTATAAAAGAATGAAGCTCTTTTTGCCGTCCAATGCTTTTGGCGGGAAAATGATGACGTCAGCTGCAACTCATCAATATATGCAATAAAACACAACAAACCAATTTGCGTAATAACGTTTGTTTTTGGATAATAATTTTGCGCGAAATCGTTTGCTTTTGCGTAATACTTTGTACAGGAACATGTATTCGCCCATTTTTTACTACTTTGTATTGTTAACTGTGGTAAGTATAAGGCGCCGTTTGGAAAAAATAATTTCGGTTTTTCACATGTTTTTTCGGCCAATTTTAGCTACATTTTGTCCAATATATTATATGGGATATGTCCTGTTAATAGGACAAATATGTGGTTTAAAATAGCCGAAAAAACTGGCGCAAATTATGTTGGAAATTTCTTATATAATAGATAAGACAAATTATTGCATAAATTTGCCAAAAAAAGCAGCGCAAAACTTTTTATATCGTATGTTTTGCGCTTCTTTTTTTGGCAAATTTATGCAATAAATAGTCTTATATATTGTATAAGAAACTTCCTATATGTTTTGCGCCGCTTGTTTGGGCTAATATATGCAATAATTTGTCTTAAATATTATACAGGAAATTTCCTATTTATGTTTTGCGCTGTCTTTTTTGGCTAATTTATGCAATAATTTGTCTTATATATTATGTAAAGAATTTCCTATATATTTTGCGTTAGCTTTTTCGGCCATTTTAAACCGCATGCTTGTCCTATATGTATACAGGAAATATCCTATATAATATATTGGACAAAATGTAGCTTAAATTGGCAGAAAAAACATGTGGAAAAATCTAAATTATTTTTCCAAACGGTGCCTAATAGGTAAGAAGCCAAAGTGGGACCAAAATAGTACAGAGAATGCGCAACATATTTGCTCTAAAAGTGCGAACAGCAGATGTTTGAACTCTACAAGTCTACATTGTATGGTCTACCACTTAGAGTTGGCGAAATACGGCGTTAATCAGAATATTGATTGAAGGCTTGGTGGGAGGTACGATATATTATACATGACACGTTGAATACTTCCTGCTTGAATCTAGCGCCGGAAAAAGCTACGAATGCAATCGCCCTCGTTAATTGAATTGGTAGCCATTTCCCGATGTTGTAATAGCTACGGGCGGAAACCGTGGTCTGTCTACCAGAGTGTTTTTGGTTTGGCGAATCCACGTTATCAGCAAGAGTGCACGACAATTTTGCATGTCCGAATCAGAGTTGAGACACCTAACTCTGGCCCTCGCCAAGACACTGACCCATGACTCTGTGCCTACCTAAACCCTACACGAACTGTACAACTAGTCTTAATGCCCAGTTGAGGAGTAGGTCACTCCAAAAATCCTGTTTCGTTCATCAATGCTGCTTAAAGTCAGATTTTGAGGAGGGTTTGTGTACGTGCTTTGCAATTTCGTGTCGTGCCGAAAATGTGTCAGTTTCTGGCAAAGTGTGTAAATGCCAACGCGAATGTCTTATCAAAAAAAAAACTCTTCGCTGGCGGTTCTGTATATTTTAATTGTTGCCTTGTCAAATTGATTTTGCAGCCAGAATGTGGCCTACTCGGTGTTTGTCGAGTGTAATTAATTGTTAAACGATTGCTTACCCTTAGATTGTAAAATTAACTATGAGATTATGCAAATATGTCCATATAAAGCTGGTAGTTTTTATTTTTCATTGATTAATTTCAAAATAGCATTCTGGCTTTACATTTTTTGCATTCTTTATCTTTAATGTGTAATTCAAATGTTAGCTCATGTTGTAGCGTGCACAATAATCTGATGTATCAGTAGAGAGCGCAAACATATAAAAATTCCTTAATTTGAATAAGTCCACCCTAGTGGATCTTCTTGACACTTGTCAATCTATTCATGCGTTTCGTTCGTGTTTTACAAAGCGAATAAATTTGGTTATTTTCAAGCAAATAAGCGTGTAACGCAAGTTGATGAATAGTGTTTCGATCAATATAAAGCGACGAAATTCAAACTGAATGCTCAATTTTGTGAAAAATGAAGTAATTGCTTAATTAATGGAGTTAACATTTCGCTAGTGCTCCGCAAAGGATCATCTAGCTTGCCCACGAAAGATTGATCAAGTCGCGATCTCGTCTACACCTCTTTTTTTAAACTCTTTCTGGCATGATTTTACGTTTGAATTTTTGTTGATTTCTGGAAGAGGTCAACCTTTTCAACTATTAGGCTGCCTCACCTGTGTTACGAGCTTTTATTTTTTTACAGACTCAGTTCAAGAAGAACCTGTAATTCTGGAAGGTGAGTAGAGTTATTAAACAGAATTAACCTTACTCGCAGTTGGAGGTGCGTTAAAACCATGAAAATGTTTATTATTTTCGACCTTATGGCGAAAGATCAGTTTCGTTAATTTGTTTAACCTGCCATTGTGACACATAATTGGACTCAAAGCCCAAATTTTATGATTTCGAATTGAAATTACGATGTGGACCCAAGAAAAAACGTATAGGCTACTGGTCTAGAAAATCAATTAAATTCTAACTGAAAGACTGTTTTTTATATGTGTGTGAAGGCGTTTACTTGCCATTAATATCACAGCTTAAAAAGGCTACGAAAAGTATTGAGTCCTTGTCGCGCTGTGTTGGTTTTTTAGTAAATGAACCCTAACTAATATATAGATGGGAGTGTCAGGGAACTCCACCAGACTGTACAAAATATTTTCCATCCCAATCCGGGCAGCTCCCGTCACTAAGCTTCCATAGTTCCATTTTTGCGTCGTGCATGATTGAAATTGTAAGAGCAAGGCTTACAAACAGAGCGTTTTCTTGTTTTCAGATCCACAACCTCCTAGAGTCAATGTGCATCCCGATGGTGAGTTCTGTTCAGTCTGTGCATCATCTGAATTGTTGGGGTGTGTGAGTCAGCTCAAGTGCAAGCCTAGTAGATAAGTACCGTAAAACATTATCATGGAGTATTCCAAATGCAGGCTTTGCTGAGATCTGATTAGTTTTTGTTTATAAGAAATAAAACTGTGCAAATTTTGTGTGAATTTGTAAATTTTGACATCACTTTCGTATGTATTCGTGATAAACAGTCTATCAGCTTTTTCGTTTTTATGCTTTCAGTGAAACGCAGTCAGTTAGGAGCGTCGGTTTTAAACAAAGCTAGCTTCAGCCTCAAGGTAGTGATTAGGAATAACGGCGAAACTTTACTAAATTTGGCTTGTGTCGTTTTGAATTGGCATTATGTCAGCTGTACCGGGCATGAGCTACAGATCCTTCGTAACGGTTTTAAGTGACAACTGAAGCCGCTTAGGCTTGTTTGAAATATGGTTCATTGATTTTTTCAGGTGCTTCCATCTCACCCCATCGCAACCAGCGGCGTGGTAACCCTGTGGTGAACGTTAATAGAAACGAAGGGGTAATTTATGTTTGCGGAGATATCTATCATCCCGATCGCAGCTTTCTCTCTCCAATGCGTGGACCGCATCGTGATGATTTTCCCTCGGGCGTTCCAATTTCTCCAGAATCTTTTCGATTCTCAAACGATTCAGGCTCGACTTTTGTCAAGCAACCAGTACCAGCATCAGTGACAGTGAGAGCGACAAATGGTGAGTAGTTTGCGATTTTACGGATGTTTTTTATGAAATCTAATGTTGAGTGTTTAGATGACGATGAAGTGCATTCCAGACCTGTGCACATGTCAAAAAACGACCATCCTAGCACTGCATATTACTACGATGCCTATGGTTTCAATAGAGATCGGTCTTGCAAAGGATATCTACCCAGGCACACTTCCACTAGCTATTCAGCCGGATCCCAATTTGAGTTCAACAATTCCGAAGAAACGGTTGCAAAAGAACCGGTCTCAACTTCCGTAGATGAGGTCGAGAATGAGCCTCTACTTGGTCGTTTATCCGACAGCGTCAATTCCAGTCCTTCGCAACTGTACACGACTGCAGTGCAAGAAAGCGGCGGCGACTGTACGTCCGATACAAATAATCAAGTGCTAAATGATGAACTATCTGTAAGCTCAATTGACTCGTCCGCGGACGGAGATTAATTCAGTAAAGATTTGGCTTCGAACAAAACTAGCTTAAACTAGTTCGAACTGGTTTGTTGTCACACTCGGCCTGTAACAATCATATCTGTTCTCATGTTGACTAAAATGCCTTTCTCATTTCCTTTGTTTGATCTCCATAGTTCGAAGAACAATCGATAACTCAGAATCGACAATACATCCAAAAGTTTTTTCAATTTGAATGCAAATGAAGTTTTACAAAATCTCACAAAGCCGAACAAAAAAGAGAGTCGTGCGCTTTGCCCACTTTTTTCATTTAAACGATTACCGTATATTTTCTTGAATAAAAACCGTGGCTACTATTTTTATCTTTGAACATTTTGTGCGATTTCAGTTTTGTATATGAACGATCCCGTCTACGGATTAGTGCGCAGTGAGTATTCAAGTTAAAAGACACGATAACAAAAACACTAAATCAACTGCAGTTCTATTGTCTCTTGCGAAACACTCGTAAGTAGGTTGTCTCGTGCTACCCTCCTCCTAATCCAACAGCTGTTATTCCTGTCGCGTCTGAGTAAATCATTTAACAAAACCAAACGGGGGAGCATTAATTACTAGATAGCAACAAAAATAGCATTTGCTTCAATGATATCAGTACTATAGAACAGATGATGATTAAAAAACGACCGTTGGTACCGTACTGAAGTTGAAATCAAATGTGTGAGTTGTTTTTGTTGTATGTCGTTAGGTTTGTTTGCTTTGTTTTCATACAGGCCTATTAGTAAAGAAACGGTTTTGTCCGTTGCGGCTTATGTTGTTTGTTTTTTCAATCAATTCGTTCGGTTTTTACTTCAGGGCAGCTTCTGTTCAGGAAAATACTTATTGTTTCATGATCTTTGCTCGCATGATTATTATTTATGTTCCTAATATTGACTTGAATATTACCCTTTAAACCATGTTTTTCGCTTAGTGCAACGGAAAGGTTTTACCTTATTCATATTCTTCATTTAATCTTCAAATGATGACGTGCTGTTCAGAAATATGTTTTCTACCGCCTAGTTTTTTGCCTTTCTTGAGTTTGAAATACCGGGTATCGTTTCCTTTTTAAAAACATTCTAAACGCATTGTAAGTCTTTGAAAAATACTATCCATGAAAGCGAGAAATACTGTGTAAATTCTAACCACTTGGCTTTCCAATCTATTTTAATGTATTTTCACGCAGTTTAAAGCTGAATATTGAAAAACTCTCCGTAAGTGGACCGTTGTCAATTGGTTGTGATTCTGCCCAGCCAGCTTGCTTAGAAATAAATTGCTAAACTTAGGACTTTCTAATTAAGTTGTACTGGTAATATTGATTTGAAATCGTTATAGCGGAATTCAGTAAGCGACAATTTCTTGTGAATGTGTTAGCTTCGTTACAATGCTTTTGTGCCTTCTGGCAGTGTAGAGATGGTTTGTCGTTTGACATAGCGAAGTATTGACTAACGCACTAAGCGGTCTCCGTCACTCCTTCGTGTATATTCCATTCCGTTAGTAAAAAACAGTGGATAACCAAACGGATAGGCTATATTTCAATAAAAATGACCAATATTATTTATTCATTAGTGATTTAAACCAGCAGTTAAATGCATTCCGGTGTTCATTTACCTCATATAAGATGCATTAGGTAAGTCGTGCAAGTGTATTCGCGCTTAAAATCTGTTTGTACTAGTTCAGCGGGATTTTGCGTAGGCGGTTGACGTAATTGTTCGCAGCAAAACTGTTTTCTCGCTTTTGCAGAAGTGGTTGCGTTGTTGCACATTCCTTAATGCTACAGGTTCATTTAAGTTCTTCGCCAACTTCAAGCGCATGCTTTTTTGACAGCGTTTTTGCTTTTTAAATGTTTTGTCGCGAATTTGTTTTTGTTTTTAATTGATTAGACCAGTGGTTTTTAAACTTTTTTTAGGCTATGGACCCGTACATCATATGATCTATTTTATGAAAAATATGTTGCGGACATTATTAAATCATCATACAAGTAACTGATTTTTAAATTTGGGTTTGCTGAACCCTTGAAGTACTTTCGCGAACCCCTAAAGGTTCATGAACCCCTGGTTAAAAACTAATGGATGGGACCTTAAATTCGTGCCAGTGCTAAGTCGAATGATTGCGCAGGAATTTCAGTTAAATCAAACTAAACTTTTTCGTATGGATGGAATCTGGTTAAAGTCGGTGAGGTATTTTTAAAATGTTGACTCGCTTTTTTCCTTAGTTTAATCCTCGCATTTGGTTTTCGTTTAATTTGGTGCATTCCATCCATACATAAGGTGATAGTGGCTGTATTTAGCCATAGCTAATGCATCATATTAATTGTGGGCTATTTATGTCTCTGGAATGTGTGCTCAGTGACTTCAGTTTGATTTTATGCAAAATTGTACAAAAATAACTTTTTATTATTTCGCAAAATTGTTAAATACTTTGTTGACCAACTTTAAATTATATCAAACCTCCGCTTTTTTCGCTTTGCATGCTTTGGTTTGCCATGCAAGTTTTGATTTCAGTATGTACTTGCTTCGTAAATGTATAATTGTTGATATTCTGAAATTAATAGCTGCTACTGTAAATACTAAGATCTCCGCTTTAGCAAAATTATAATAGCTAAGATGTTGGGACGATATGTGAAATAAAAACGCAACAGTAGGCCATTGAAACAGCGGATTTTGTGAATTTTTGACGCCCGTTACGGTGACGATTTTTTGGCATGCTTGTGAGCGTAAATTCTCTGACCTGTGTGATAAGGTGACAAGGTTATTGTGGAAGTTGATAGCCAAAGTTGTTTTAGTAACTAGACGTCTTGAGTGCAGAAATTCAACCATCAGCTCATTGCCTAAGGCAGCAATGCTTGGTATATACTGAACTGATGCTGTCGAAAGTCCATTTGGTAGAACAGCTATGACTTAGGTATTCTACTTTTAGCTATTTTCGTTCAATATCTGTAGTCTTTCCAAGTTTAACACAAACTGGATTGTTAGCATCTACTTTCTAAAATTCGTTAGACATTATTAGCCTCTTTGACAATTTGCTTTACTGAAACACTCCCTAACCTCCTCCGTAACAACTCTGGATAATCCCTGTGAGTATCGAATGACATGGTTGTCACAAAGTATCGCTGTAACTTTATTTGTTTAATCGGTTCTTATTATCGTATTGTTGTCACCGAAAATGCCGAAGTTTCGATTCGTGTTTGCTTTTCTACAAAGTATAGTTCACAGATTCAGCAATTGCGCTTAATGATGCACTACTGGTTGGACTTTCGTGTGTGTCAATATTTTCCATTGTAACTGCGTAGTACGTAAAGATGGTGCTTGTGATACCTTTTAATATGAGTGCTTTTTTGATATTTTGTGTCATATCTGAAAGACTTTTTGTTTTACGTTATGAAATTTAATTATTTGTTAATGTTGCTGCATTTTCATAGCGCTGAGAACGCTTGGCTGTTTCATACACTCGGCTCATACTCGACTACTTCCAGGTTATTTTGTTGTGGTATATTCTTGTTGAAGTATTTCATATTCTTGGCTATACTACCAAATTATTTTGTTATAGTTTGAAATTTAAGATTGCGGTTACAATCTTATTTCAACTAATCACGGTTAGCTGTTATTTTTTTTTTCGCATTGTGGTGCTTTAACAAAGACTTCGAGCATTTTACAAAATTTAGCTTTAGCGAAGTAGCTAGCGCTGCGTATTTTTGATGCTTATTTCAATCTTATATTTTTAATGCGTTTATTTGTCTCCTACTACTTAGTCGTTTTGTAACATCCCTAGTTTTGTCCCATTTCAATCTTTTTTTATCTCGTTTTTACCAGGGCTGCGAACTTGAACTCGTTGAATTCGCTCTTTTTTTGCCGACCTCGAACTTGAAAAGCAAGAGTCCTTGAACTCGCACTCGAAAAAAGTTGTTTGAGTTTTGAACTTAACCTAAAATTGACAAAAATTGCTTGAACTTAGTCTGAACCCGACACTTGAACCTAGCCGAAACTTGGTAAAAATTACTAACCTCGAACTTGTACTCGACTAAAAAGACTTGCAAGTTCGATGCCCTGGTTTTACACAGGTGAAGAGGAACAAACAATACCACTTGCCCTCTTCTAGTATTTTTGATTTCTGCTGTTTGAGTTTGTTTTAGGAGCTGAATGCAATTTTTAAGAGTGATCTGTTAAAAATTTACGCTTTTACTTTTTCTTCAAAAGCTGAAGAAAGAAGCAAATTGTTGAAAGCTGTGTTTTGCGTCTATACAAATTATGACAGTGCGTTGTATTCTATGCTATCTTTTTTGTTGTATATATCATGAATTTAGTTGGTGTTGCCATTTGGTTTTGTACATTTATGCGAACGTCTTGCATTGTATCAATGCTTTTCATAGTTAAATTAAATTACTTATCGTGCGTGTTGTATGGTGTTTTTATGGACAAGTTCTACTTCTTCGTATTTTGGCGGAAAATTTATATTAAACTAGCTGACCTTTAGCTTAATATAACATTGTTGCGCAAAAGTTTATTTCCCGAAATAGTATGCTCATTGTTTTTGATAAAAAGGCTCTACTTCCTAAATTTGTTGTTGTATTTGGTACTTCGATAGCCTATTTTTAAAGTACCCTAGTATAAAACTGCAAAATTGTATCTGGTTTTTGTGCGTAGTCCACAAAAAAACTGGATCCACTTCTTGCATCTCAATTATTTCTCACAGTGTTTTCCCTTTTACAATCGATCATGCGACTAAATTTCAAGTAGATTCGCAACGCATCACTTCGTCACAATGTGATTAGGCGAATTATTTTTGAAGAGTAAGCCATAATTAGAGGCTTCCGGAAGTGTCACAACTTGCAATTGAGTATCAAGTTTCTGATCAAGAAGTTCTCCGATACCAGGGACGGATCCAGTTCTTTTTTCTTGAGGAAGTAAGAGTAAAAAGTGCTTTTGTTGCAGCTTGATTGGTCTAAAATTATTAAAATACTAATGGATTATGTTGGCTATTGCTAAACATTCGGCAGTGTTGTGCTTTCCCTCCCGGATTCTTCGACAAAGATCAATGCAACGTTTGTTTTTCCTTGTAAAAGGTTAGTTCTCCGAGCATAAACACAAAATTCAAGATGTGAACGATACAACAGGTTACTTGATCTCAGAGCACACCTTCAATGACGAAATAGACCTTTAAATATACAGGAGCGGATTAAGAAGCTTTGTATGAGGACTAAAAATTTAGGGAGGTTGAGCCTAGTGATGTAAAAAACAGTTTTTTTTTGCACTTGTTTTTTTTTTACCTCGTTTTTTATGTTTTTTTTATTCATTCCTTCTTGAAAAATTAAAACAAGTTTGTTTTTAATATCAAGCTTAGCAAGCAGCATCAAATTGTGTTAACACATTGAACATGACTGTAGGTCGTAACGTCGTATAGTGATATTGCTTCGTTATAGTTTGTGGAGTAGTGCGTATTTAGCTTAAAGCTTACCATATGGGCTTATTTTGCGATTTGCACAGTTCTGCCGAACTAAATTTTGAGTTTCCCCAAAATATAGCCCAACCACAACGTTGTGCTATTGAATGTTAAATCAGGTTAAATTATGGTTTAGGTCCTTATTTGACCTACTTAGCTTGCTTGCGCTTTGGGCTATGGAAGAGTTAGGGTTTGGGTCAAAAACAACAAATGTAAACTAGGCCGGAGCTATCTTCTCTACAAAAACTGGAAAAACTACAGACACTCATTAGATGAACGGGGAAATGCAGTGCATTAATGTGTACTATCGACCTTCGCTTACCCACTATTTTTTTAATCTACCGGAATCTATTGCGATTGTTCTTTTTTATTTCTTATTCTTTGCATTATGAAATTAAAACTGGCAACACCTTTCTGGTAATCGGCAACAACAAGCATGCAATCCATGATGGATTTAGGGGGCGGAAAGGTCGCTCCTTGTACTCCCCATTAGATCCATCACTACAAGAAGACTTAACAATGCACATCATGGCGGCCAATACTCATATTTAGTTTAGAATCGGACTAGAATTTGTTTTCAAAAACAAGTTTGTTTTCAAAAAAACAAGGTTTTTTTAGCTATGTTTTTTTTGTAAAAAAAAACACGTTTTTTTTAAAAACAATGGCAAAAAAAAACGATTTACATCACTAGTTGAGCCCCATTCGCCGTATCTACTGTACCTGTTGCATAACATTACTGCAATCATACAGTCATACACCAAAAGTAACTTTATAGGGGAAGTGTGGGACCTATAGAACACTTTGTTTTAAACGACCATAACTCGCTTATTTTAATAAAAAAATAGTCGAAATTCTGTCTGCCTCTTGCCGTTAGTAAGTCCTACTATACCTTAAAATAGATCAGTAATTAAAAATGTAGATCATTATGAGCGATTTTAGCCATGTTGGTGACCTTGTTTGCGACCAACAGCTAACAATTTTTGACTTTCTTAACCTATCAAAACCATCTTACAAAACTGGCCTTAAGGAAGTCCAGTTCTAACCACAAAAACAACAAACCCTAAAAAATCCTCGTAGCTTTCGCGCTTCCCAAATTTCGGTGTTGATTTTAGATTCCAAATCCAAAAGGTGTTAGTTAGTTGCATATTTATCCTCCTATCACGAGAAAGCGATCAATGCGCTATACGAGCTCGCTTAGGAATTGCCAGCCATCTGTCTACCACACCAAAATGGGGAATCCCGCTAAGTTCCTTTCCCAACGGCACAACAAGCAAACTTGCCGGCTTGTTCTCCACACTGTCCCTTTAATGCTGAGCGTCAAGCAGGTAAGCTGTGAATACCAATTTTAAAGTCATTGGTTTGACCCGACTTGGAATCAAACCCGAGTCTACAGCTCAAGAGACAGACGCTCTATACCACTCAGCCACCTAAGCTTCACATATAAAAAGTTTTAACAATCCGTTTGTAGTTCGCAAAATAATTCGGTGTTCCGCAGGGCCTACACTTTCCCCTAACACTGGGCCAAAAGTAGGCTTACAGTTATTAAACTTTTTTGTAAGCTTTAAGTTGACTTGTGGTACACTTTATGTTAAGTCAACTTCGTCACGATTAAATAGAGTCAACTTCGTCACCAATTTGTTGCATATGCCTGCAATACACCAGCTGGCTCTATGCAAAACCTAACTTTGTATTCTTTTTCTGTGCCCGAAAAACTCAGTCAAGGGTTTTCCAATTCTGACGTTTCGCATACCGGTAATTGTACACTGAAATAATGAAACCAAAACTCAAAAATGAAAGTTTCCCTCAATTAGAAAATACAGTGCATGAGGGTGAAAATGGTAAATACAGTAGGCGCTTCGTCAAAGACAAAAACCGCAGGTTGCGTTTGCTCTTAGCAGGATGCCGCCGTCAGCAGAATGTACACAAGGGCATACCTTTGATTATATTTACGCGTGGGAAAGCGCTGAGTATGCAAGTACAACTTTCAGTTTTTAGATCCACCTCTTCTGAGGTTTGCATTAACGCCACAAAAAATGCACAAACCTTAAACAAAATTTATCAGTCGCAAAATTCTTAAGCTCTTCTGTTACCTTTAAAGGCAAATAATGCCAAATGTAAGAATAGGATATGTGTTAGGGATTCCCATGCCAAAAAACTTACTGAAAATGCTTTTGTAATTACTAAAATTGCAACAAGCCAAAGCACAAAAAAATGATTAGAAAAAGAAGATATCCTAAAATTGTTGCAAAAATGACGTTACGTAAAACAATTTGGTCATTGAATGTCAAAAACAACTTTTTCAGAACAAACCAGACCCTCGTCAAGCTGAAACAGTAATCCACAATGATGAAGTCATTAAGCCTTGCAAGCCAGTCTATTGCAGGCCATTGAAAATAGAACGTACGCAACAAAGTCGACTATATTGCATAGCACTTTATAATGCCTGCACCAAAATATAGATTAAAAAGACACAATATTGCTTGGCATAAATTGTCGAACTATGCCCCTAATTTTTAATGGGATGGCTTTCCACCCCCTACTTTTAAGCTTGTAAGCAACCAGGGCTACGAACTGGCAAGCATTTTTAGTTAGGTTTGAGTTCAGTGAAAATTTGCAAGTCGAATTCAAGTTTTTTATTATTAATTTTGCAAATCCGCGTTTAGTTATTTTTATCAAATTCATGCTAAGTTCAAACAATTTTGTCAAGTTTGGGATAAGTCCAAAACTCAAACAACTTTTCCAAGATCGAGTGCAGGAATCTTCGTGTTTCGAGTTCGGCAGAAAAGACTGAGTTTAGCGAATTTGAGTTCGCAGCTTTGTTAGCAACCCAATACGATTCTAAACAAAACATAACAATAAGCTCAACATCTTCAGCGAAACACATAAGCGCATTCATATCTACCACACCAAAAGCAACACTGCCTGGAACAAAATTGCGAACGTGTAAAAAACGACTTTAAAACTTTTAAAATACTATCTTAGAAAAACACTTAAACTACCACACGCTAATCAGCGAACACGCGATAACATGAACAATTACACGTTTAAATGTAGCACTAAAAAGGTAAAAGCCGATAGAAGGACCTTAAATGATTGTTTTTATAGCCAAATATAAACTAGAGTTATGTGGAACACCATTGAACCACCATTGGGGCTGGTACGACAACCGTTCCAGTTGACCAAACAATAGAAGTGTTACAGACGCCTTTCAAAAACAGCCCCTGATTATTTTTTCAAAAAAACTTTCATTTTTTAATATAGACAAGCTGTGATTTCAGTGCAGGAGCAAATGTCTTCGAATTTGTAGCAACATTTCAAAACGATGGTAAGGTACGACTGTCCCGCATGATTCATAAAAACATCTTCTCAGGCCGTAGTTGCCTACTTAAATGTGGGGTTGATTTCTCAATAAATAAAATTTTTATTAATCTTTTTTTTAATAGTTTTGCAGCACGAAAAAGTTTGCTTGATCAAAAACTATGCTACAGGAAAATTTGTCAAATGAGATTCAAAAAGTTTAAAAATCCGAGACGCCGGAGTTTTTTCGCCTCTACCTTGCCACGCGTAGTCCATGTCAGCGCCCATGCAGTCGTCAAGTTCATGGCAGGTATAAAACTGACAGAAAAATCGATTTTCGATTTGTTGTCCATTGATCAGATGAGGAATCTATGAATGGCTCCGATGTGTGTGAAAACGAGGATCGAAGTATTGTAAGTTAGTTCCTAGTATCCACAAACTAAATTGAATTTTTCCCTTGCATAGAACTTGATAAACAGGTATTGCAGAAATACTGTGTTTCTGAAAAAGAAAATGAAGCGTTCGTCATAGTGTATTATTATTTAGTCGCATCCATAGATCAATCACGATTCGAGTTTTAAAAAATGTAATAGATATTGTTGATTTTACTGCCAGCTACTGCATCGATGACAATTTTCAAAAAATCCCATATTACTAGGGCGATTTACGGTCAATAAAGTCAAATTTTTTGTGGATGCAGAAAATAACTCTAAAAATGTGGAAACAAAATTTCACGGTCGTTGGATCAGTATTGATGAAGTTATAAAGTCAATAAATGTCAATGTTTTGTTTTTTAAATCAATTTTTTATTAGGTCAATTTTTGCTTTCTTGCTTTTTTTGCGCGATTCTAAGTTACTTTATACTCAAAAAGAAATGACTCAGATAATTTAGAGATGGAGGTTCGCAGCTGTTGGTAATACCGGAGCGGTGTATGCTGTCGCCAGACTGTTACCGGTATTACAGCTTTACACCTGCCTAATTTATTAATGTAATGTTTGATGTGATTTGATTGATTTCGATTTTAAAGATCCGTTCAGACCAAAAAAAAAAGATTGCAATCTTAGCAAAGTTGATTTATGATGAAATACGCTTTTCGTCGAGTTTTTATTTGTTACATATTTTTGTCGCTACGTACCGGTAGTCAAATACATTATTTGAACATACTTTGATGTTACAAAGGTTGCAATACAGCGAATAGCAAAACACTTGAATACGACTCTGGATTCTGCGCAATTATACAAAGCAGTTAAGCTTTTCGATGCTAAATAAGCTGCTGGCCAAAGACCAAAACTTTCTGACAGAAAACGTGCGGCATTAATATGTGCGTACATTATAATCCAAGCACTAACTGAAGTGACTTTGGTTTTTTTTTTTTCTTATGGACTGGTTCTTTCGTTTCATTGTTTCGTTATGTCAATAAAGTCAATTTTCTGATAAAATAAGGTCAATTTTTGAGATTTTTAGGTCAGTAAAAAATCGTCCTACTTATTACGTATACACGAAAATACCGCTATAGGACGCTAACATAACAAACTTCAATTAAGTTTTTTAAAAAATATTAATTATTGTCAAGCCTATTATAGACTTGAAATATGCCAAAAAATCGAAATATTCAGATTATGCCAGTTTCGCAAAAATCGTCTTTCGCGATCTGCCTGTTCACCAGTTTGAATAATTTTTACATGAACAATTTGGTGCGCGAATATAAATATGAATTTTTATTATGCCATAAAAAAGAGAACCAAAAAAAAGATGGATAGATGTAGCGAAAAAAGACAAGATTAATGCCTATAATTCGTCTCTCCACTATCTACACTATTTTTTTGATACAATTTTCAAAAACTTTACCTGTGAAACTACTTTCCCGCTTCCCGAAGCTTGATTATGACGTTTTAGGAGCTTTTTTGAAGCGGCAATGATATGTTCATTCAAAATTTCGTTGCTGGTGACAGGAGTCACTTTGTTTGCACCAGACGGACTTTCGTAGACCACTAAGCCTTCGCATCGTTCCAAAAATTCTTGGGGAATTTTTGGAGGCTTAAAGGGCTTTTTACACTCAGAAATGGGACTGTTGCAACTGTCTTTTAGAGTGGACCTGCAGAATCAAAATTAGAGCCAAAATGATTTGTCAACTTTAGAAAACTATTCTTCATTTTTGCTATACATTTTCTTACTAATTGTTGGATAAATGTCTTTTGGTGATCTCTGTTTACGTAGGCATATAAATAGTAAAAATTAAGTTTGGGGTGGGGGGCAATTATTTTTCTATTATTTAATACCTTGTAGAGGTCGCTAGGTGGTGCGATTGAGAATCAAATTCACCGTTGCAATTTCTGCATAAAATGAATTGAGTGGGACATCTGTAAAGAAGTAACGAAAACATATTTACTGGATACTTTCGTAACACAGCAAACTCAAACCAAGTGTACATTACACTCCTATCACACGCTTGTATATGTATATATCTCGACTTTTCGAGTGTGCGCCTGCGGGGTAAGTTCCTTGCCGCAACATGCGATTGAAACAGTGTTAAGAGACATATTATACAAGTAAAAATAATGGTGATACTGCTGCAAAGAAGTGTGCTAGCTGCCAGCCTAATTAGAATCAAACTAACAATCCTTGTTTCATCAGCAATAGGCCCTATCATTTTTGTTAGATTACGGTAGTCTATTTTCGAAATGTCATGAGCACTGACATCATTGTTTACAGCAAACAGCCTAATTACAGAATAAGTGCAAATAAATTAATGCAAAAAAAATCCAAGTTTTCAAAGCATTATCTTGAATTTGCCGTAGTGACCGAAGACATTGCCATTAACGGGAGAGAACTTTGGATCGATTACAGTACCAGTCCAGTCGAATCACATACCGTCGCCAAAGACTCGCCACCAGTGTGGCGTTTCTACGAAGCCGCGGAAATAGGGCTCCTTCGGCGTAATAAGCCTGTCGCAAAAAATGAAGATTTGTTTTTTTCTTACCTTGAAGTTGGAGATTGTCTAGGAGACTTTTTGGAAGCTCGAGGTAAGTTAAAACATCTGCGTATAAATTCAAAATCGGACACAAATTTTAGAGTGCATTCACAGCTTACAAGTCGGTTATCGAAGCCGCGAGTGGATGGTTGAAATAGCATGTTTTACAACTTTTTCGATCTATTTTTGCCAGGAAAACCGGACCGTAACAAAGAAACTTGAATAATTGTATCGCAAACCCAAAAGCAAAAATTAAGAGTAGGCTATTGGAAGTTAACGGCTACAAAAACCATGTCTACTGCTAATCTGCTCATGGAAATAACACTATGTAGCTCAAGTAATTTTTCTAGCACCATAACGAACTATAAAGTTACCTGCTGCAAAGCGTAGCTGTGAGTAAGTTAGGAATTTCAGGCGAACTTGGTTTGTGTGAGATTTGAGATTTAATATGTTGTTTCGAAGAAGGAGATGTGTTTACGATTCCAACAAAGGATGTTTGGTTTGCTGGTGTAAAAACCAAAAAGAATTATTGCGTGAAAACTATACCTATATAGTAGAACATGATAAAATTCTGGCCATCATTCCAATATTTTTCGATATTTTTGGCAACCACTGTCCGCCAGGTGTCAGAATTGAGACAGTCAATATAAACAAAAGTCATCAGGCGATTTTAAATCTACGATATAAAAGTCATCCGAGATGAGTATAACTGATGTTGTTGAGCCATATTAGCCTAACGGTAGAGTTGACGATTAAAATCAAAACTCATTACCTGATTGCGGAAAAAAGTAATTTGCAAAATGACATAAGGTGTAACCAAAGCAAGTTTCCGAGCTCAAAAAGCTTTGCACAGATAGACTGGTTTGAAATATGTGACTTTCATTACAAAATATGTTTTTACTCTGCAACTGTATCTAGCAAGCCACAAACTTTACCTCCTTTTGCTGGAGTGTTTTTGCAGTTTTTTTTCTCAAAGACTGTCACCAGAGTGTACTAAAATTTAAAAAAATTAAAACACAAATATAATTGATGCAAAATACAAATATCTTGCAGTTGCGTACTGGAAGCAATGGCAAATACAAGTTTAATTCTTGTGGAAAATACATCAATAAAGAGCTACCAAAGTCTTGCTAATGCAGCTAAACTTTGAGTGTTGTGAGAAAAACCGTGCGAAGAAAACGTTCTCCATACACTACGGTTCACGGCGCATGCTGGGCAGTCAGAAAATTTTTGTCACTTCAGTTTCGATCCATACGCGAGTACCGAATAGTAGTGGTAGATGCGGTGATAGCAGGATGCTGCGTGCTTCGCACTTCATTCCTCTTTGTTTTTGCTCATAGGGCCACTGGTCCCGATAGGTTTGTTAAAAATTAAAGAAAAAAAAAATTAAAAAAAGCTTTTGTTTAAAATTAGTCATAACTTTATTAATTTTGAAAAATTTTAAAACAAAGAATTAATTCTAAATGCTGTAATTTTAATCATAAACGCTACAAAAATCATTTAAAACCTTAAAAGACCATTTATGTTAACTTTCCGCAGAATCGTTTTCCGGTAATCGTCGATGCCGCATGTGCATACAAGAACATATAATCAGAGGCAGTGGTGGGATTCAAATTTTTTATAAGCCGGTTCTGTCACAATAGTTTTTTTTCACCCGGTTCTGTTTCAACTAATGGTACAAGTTTAAACGGCAATGCTGGCCCGTTCGCTGATCAAATAAAATTTCGTGAGACGCGAACCGGCTGAATCCCACCACTGGTTAGAGGTACTAACTTACTTGAAGCATGTACAGAATTTTGATGTCTTTTATTTCGAAGTAAGGAATGCAACACGTATAGTCGAGTCTTCGACTGGCATAAAATTTATCCATGCTTTTAAAGACGTCAAACGGAGAAATTGGTGAAAGCCTAAACAAAAATATAATGGATAAAAGCTAAAATTTAAATCATAGTTGTTTTATCAGACAAACAACATTAAGGCCGCATATAAAAATCTGAGAATGCGTTATACTCGTAAAAACTCCGGTTGTTTGTGCTGAAAATGAGCGATACACCACCAAAACTAAATTGCATTTTCATTGTTTTTTTTTATATGGCAAGAACGAATGGTAGACTATAGCGGTGGATCAAGATAATGTAAAAATCAGTACTGTAGTAGCGCAATTTTATTAGTTTTGAATGCTAATCAATGCCAACGCATGAAGCTCTTTTTCATGCACTACTAAAAGCAAAAATATCAAGAAATGACATGCTCAGCGCAATTCCAACCACGTATTATCTCAGTTTTACGCTTGAGCTACCGGTACCTATAAGCAATCTTGTCTCAAATTTTTTGTCCGAGAAGGCAGCCCTCAAAAAAAAATAATGGGTGACAGAAAATGCTAACTACAGGTAGCGCAGCGCTTTAAGCCAAATCATGCGAACATTGTAACTGGGTTTAATTTTTGTGAATGACCGATGAAAGAAAAACTTTAAGTTAACATAAAATTATTCAATTCAACCGCGAATAACCGGACCAACTCAACGCTTAAGTAGTCCAAGGTAAACATCATATAGTCATTAACATATTTGCACAGGCATCGTCAATTACCATATTATTTCAGCTAGAGCAAATTAAATTTCCAGTCCAATAATAGCAAGCATTTGAAAGATTTTGTGGTATAACCGCCAAGTCTGTAGCAACCTCAGAAAAGTCTAAAATTGTGGTTTATGGTGGCACAGTGTATTTGCTCACGGCGGTAGTAGGCCTAATTTATCGTTTTGTAAAATGTAAAATTCAAAGGCTGCAATATTTTTTAGTCGTCTGTTCCAAAGGCTCTCGGCATACAACTTCACTAGTTATGCATGATTCAAAAGAATTTCAAATTTAGAAAAACATCACCATTAAAGTTTAAAGACAGTGACTGATCGTCGAAACAATATTTGCGGAACCGAAACGGTCAACTCCCCCCAAAATGTTTTTCCCACATTTAGTCTACTCTGCCAGTCTCTATTTTCTTATTCAATATTGTGAGCACATTGGCCATCAGGATCATACGCGTCCAAGGTACAGTAATAAGAGAAAAATGTGTTTTGATTTCGACACTAATGTGTTTGTGACTTTTCACGGCAAATCGTAAGCTTTACACAGCTTTATCAAACTTATAATCATTTTAAATGCCCATGTCATATTTCACTGAGAGAAAATGAAAGTATAAATTTGATTAGGGTCTGCTTGCCTCAAAGCTAAGTCACCAAGTTGCATACAAAAGTACTAGTTTCTTCTGATCTTCTCCCGACTATTGCTTAAAATCAAGTGCATGTCTATGGTGGAGGTATGCTTATTGTCAGCAGTTATCATTGCGAATGTCAAGTCGAGAGTTCATTGTCAAAGAAGTTGCCATTAGCTGGATAAGATTCAGAAACTTAATAACAAGCAACACAAGCGTGGGAACGAAAACTTCGTTTTTAAACGTCATTGCCGGTCTCAAGAATCAAGTTTAAACCCCGGATGTCAAATAACATTAACATTTTTAACACTGGCTAACAAAACACACGCTAACAGATGGCAAACGCATGAAAATCAATAATTAAACGTAAATCACCATCGACAATCAATACATGAAGGTCACTAAAGCAACAGCACGGTCTAAACATAGACAAAGAAAAGCCTGCTTTAATTGCATAGCACACTTAACCAGCCTTTTCATAAATCTTATCTTGTCCCCTAGAGAATAACGTAGGTTTGTCCGTAAGCTTATGTTTTCAAAAATAACTGAGCCGTTGAAGATAAAAATACAAGCTCGTAGACTTGATTAGTCGAAAACATTAAAATATTGATTAGATTGCCTCTTTCTTTGATGCTAATTTACTTATAGTTTTAGCTTTACATGCAAAATCCATCTATCTTTTTCACAAGCAAATGCTTTTACAAAAAATAAAATTTTAAAAAATTTGTGAATAAAATATTTAATTTAAACAAATTCAAAAATGTTCTTATCACGCATAATTCGATGCGATATCTTCTGAAATATCGAATCCCTAAAAATTCTGTAAATAAAAAATAGTTCCACATAGACGGATTGGTGACATAGTTGCCCTGTACAGTCCACATGTCCAATTTCAGTGGGCTTTAGGCCCACCGTTCTTGGTCTTAGTTTCTGCGTCATAATCAATTTCTTGATGTCACAGTCAAAAAAGTGATTATGGCATCAAGAAATTGATTATGATGCAGAAACTAGAACCAAAAACAGAGGGCCTTAAACCTTCGAAGATTGGACTTGTGGGCAGGGTGAGTGACTACTTAGCTTGCTATAAAGCAACAAATCTGAAGCAATATTGATCCGCAGCTGCCCAGAAAGATCAATGACCGAGTCGGCCGAGTTATACTGTACTTTAAATCAGTGCTTCTCCAACTTTTTAAAATTTTGACTTAACGGTCCCCAAAGATTTTTTTCTATCACTCACGGTCTTTTATTTTCAAGCATAAATTTCCTCGCAAATTCAAGTGAAAAGCAAAAAAAGCATCTCGTCCGCAAATTTTTCACGCAAAATCAAAGACCAAAAAAAAGGTTATCACGTCCGCAAATGTCCAATCAAGCACAATTCAATGGGATGATTTATCAGAAGTCCGCGACCTTTCTGTGGTCCCCCTGAAACTGCTTCGCGTACCCCAAGGGAACCGCGGTCCCCAGTTTGAGAACCACTGCTTCAAATAAAGGTACGGGATTGGGGTGTTTTAGGCACGCATTGCGTGAGACAACTGGGACATGCTAAAATGACAGCCCACTATGACACACACCGATTATGAATGATTGAATGCTGTTGGTGGAGGTACAAGACGCATCACATACCTGCACTAACAGATTCAAAAGTGAAAATGTATTCACTTTCACAGCTACTATCATTTAGAATTGCAAATAGAGAGGCAAGATTGAACTAAAATAGTTGTACAAAGTTTTGAAGTGATCCATGCTCGTTGTTTCCACCGCTGCTACAAAGCTTTTACAAAAAATGGATACCATAAAGCACCACAGTGTGTTTCAATTTAAATCTGAACTTGTAGATACATTAACTATGAAATTTACTGCAACAAAGAAGTTTTTGAATTGAAAAATAATGCTCTTACGGTATAAAATTCGCTTGAATTGGGATTCATTTACAATTTACATGAAACAAATCATAAAAACGCGAAATTGAAACAGCGGAACATCGATATACGTATAAATACGAAAATAGAAAGGAAAGAAAATTGTTTCGTAAAAATTGAACAATAATAATTTCTTTAAGTCAAAATTGTGATTTAAAGCTTTTAAATGTTCCTGCTTTGTTACTTCAAGTTTCTAAAAAGTTTAAAACTAGACATTGACGCTCTAAGCTTAATGTTTTACATATCGCACTGAAGCGCCTAGCTCTAGGCAAGCTCTGCCGATTTTCACTATTTTTTGATAAGCATATATCACATTAACACATTTCAAAAGTGTTTTAGCGACACTTTAGCACTTGGACACATCAAGCACTCTTCATTCTCTGCGGTTGGATCACATCGGTTCAGTGGCGTACGCAGGATTTTTCAATGGGGGGTTTTAGTGACGTCACATCGTGATGACGCAAGTTTCAGTGACGTCACAGCTATTATAATGCCATAACGAAAAAAAAATCTAGGTATTTCATTCACACTTTTGCTTGATTCTTTGCGCTTCATTTAGGAGCGAAAAGGTTTCACAAAAACTCAAGCTGTCAATTCGTGGTTAAAAATTTACCAAAAAATTTTAGTCGACTTCATTTTTGGGCCATAGGAAGATTAACTAACTAAAGTAAGCTAGCTTTCGCAACGTCACAAACAAGGTGTAGCCAGGAGGGTAAAACAGGTAATTGCTTCCCTCCAAAAAAATCTTTTTTGAAGAACCAACTTTGATATAAACAACACATATAAACCTTGATAAAAACATTTTTATACGCTCTCATTATAAAAGGGACAGTTTTCCCTGTCTTGAAAACTGAAGACAGTAAAGCATGAGCAAAAACTGCCCTCCTTACCGAAACATTTTTAAATTACAATAAATTACGCGCGAGAGGAATCTCTAATCATGTGATTAAGGTCAAAAACAGCGTCGATTATATCCAAGTACTTCACTCAAAATCACAGCGTCGATATCATGTGATACTCTCAAGCACATAATCGGGGTGTCTGGGGAACAGAGCACTCCAGCTCCTGAGACAGTTACGGTGCGTAAAAACGATTTTGCCTTAAAAACATCACTTTTTCTGCAATCATCAACGTCAAGCGCAGCGCACAAGCAAAGTTTGACTATTACCAGGCCTATTATTGCATCACAATGAAAGTTTTTCAAGATTTTACAAGCAAGTTGGATAGCACAGAAAAACATGAGAGCAATTTCGGCAATCTCTGTATGAAAAAAGGCGGATCGTTTCAAAATGAAAGGTTTTCATTTCTTTTCAAATGTTCAGTGGGGGGGTTTGACCCCCGAAACCCCCCCGTGCGTACGCCACTGCATCGGTTCCTTCTATTTAGTTCCCGTTTCCTCTGTTAGCAAACTTTACCAATTGTTGATTGGAAGTTTAAGTGATAACGCTGTTGAAACTAAACTCTGGCAGGGCTGGGTTTTGCTTTTTATTTTCAGAAAGTGGGTTTGAAATTTGAAAAAAGAACTATTATTATTTTCCAATAACGTTTTATTCGGATCATATTTTCCGGGTGAGCACATTTTGCAAAAATCGCTTCCGTTTGCGCAAAATCTTTGCAGTTGAACTGATGCTATGGTAAATAAATTAAAGAAGGAAAAGGAAACTGTCCAACGAAGGCGATATATAGGTTTAAGATCACCACATGAAATAACGCACCCTTCGTGATGATAAAAACAAGCTCTTGTTAGTGATTAGCCTATTGCAATATAATTACCTAACTTAACAAATTTTCGTTTTTTTTCCAATTAAACATCAAACTGTTTTCGATTGTGACAATTTCATGCCTCAGGCCATATTTTATTTAAGTTTTTCGCAAGGGAATTCACCTTGATGAAAATATTCTGTCGAAAATGTGTAATTGTAAGAAACAATTATTAAGCGCAGAAACTACTGTATTTTCAACACGGAGATTTTGCTCTTGCGGACAAGTAGGCCAGTTGGCGTAGTGGTGAACGACATCGCGGTCGAAGTCTGGGGTTCAAATCCTGGGACGGTCAAATCAGACGGTGTCGCTATCGGCTTTCCATGATTGCGAAGTTTCTGTGTTAACCAGGAGCTATGTCGCGAAGATGGGGCACACGCTTCAGTTTAATATCGTGATTCGCGAGTGTAATGAAGATTTAATGTTTATTCTTATGGAATTCGCAATTAATCCATTCCGTTGATATTCGATGCAATTTGATTCTCACTTTGTTACAATATCACAATCATAATAAAACATATACGTAGTACGTTAAGCAGAGCTTTTCAATTCACTTGTACAAGTTTGAACGAAGTAGGTCAGTTTCAGAACCGCAAACACAATTACAAAAAGTTTAAAACTTGTTGCATCTTTTGAGCTCTAAATTCAGGTTTTTGGGCCGATTTTGAGCTTAATTCGGGGTTGAGATTGGGCGGAGTCGTTTTGCAAATATTTGGTTTGAAATTTGGATAAATTCCAAAATCGAAAATTTTTACGGCAAACATTTACAATATGTGAAATCATTATTTTTTCATTACATTACATTTTTTTAGTGAAATTAAACCAAAACTTGCTACATTTTACAATTAATAGGCTTGTACGGTAGAGACAGCAGAAAACGATAATGATGCACCACAGGCTTTTTGGCATTAATTTTAGTCAACATTGCAACTAAATTTGGGACTTTTATTAGCTTTTGTTCGAGGAAAATCCACTAACAGGAACTATACGTCGTAACAGAAAACGAAAACAAGCGAATGAATAAGGAGGTGCCACAAATAGAGAGCGTTACATCATATTAATTGTTTCTGCATAAGTGTGCACTAGCAAGACGCACAATCATCCATCAATTTAAGCAATGGACCTCAAAAACAAGCTAACTGGATCGGTTTAAAAAAGGAACTTTAAGAAATTACGAATTCGCGTTTTGAGCAATTCATATATAAAAATATCAACAGTGTAATTTTCCATTTAAGGCAACGTCGTCCATCCTGTGCGAGGCTGCAAAATGACCTTTGCGCTAAAAACTACAGACTTAGCTCGCACAGTATTGCGGCATCCATTTATCAAAACTTTATAACAAAGCCAAACGAAACTAACAAATAACTCGTGCCAACAGTAGAAGACAAAGCTTATTTGTTCGACCAGGTTTCAAAGCAAACTTTCTAATTCTAGAGCAAGCCAGCCCAAGAAGAACATTGTTCACAAAAGAATAAATTGTTTACAAAAGTCTTGTAAAGCCTTCCTGAGAATTAAAAACAATGATTCCACATTTCTTCAAATTAATTTTATTTTTCTCCAAGCTACTCCCTGTTTTTTGTTTTAAAATACACTAAACCTACTAAAACAAAAAACTTTTGAAACATGTTTTCAAGGACTATCCGTGTGATCCTATGCCTCTGTGCACACAAGATGGCATTTTGCTTTAAATTAAACTAAATAAAATTCTTGGAGCAAAACGAAAAAAAACGTCACACTGCCAACTCTGAAAGTGTGCTTATGATTGAGCAACAAGCTGCTTTTTGTTTAACTTTTAAAATCATTGCTGGCAAATCAAATCCAAATTCGGTTAAGCCTCATTCAGTTATTAATTTACTTACACTGCGTATTCCACAAATTTTGGATATTCAATGTTATCTTTGCCGACGAATGTGGTGCCCCACTGCTGACGAGGAATCATAGCTTCGGAACGGTGTCCTGGATGAAAGTGCATGATTTCGGAAACAAAATGGTGATCGTCTGGATAAATATCAATGGCTTCAAGATTTTCAAAATTTTTCAGTTTCGAATGATGTTCATTTCTTTTTGCTTTTTTCAAAGACTCTTTGTCAATAATGACAAATTGATGACCATGCCTTCTGGAACTGTCATGGGAGCAAAAATTTTCTCTTTGTCTGAAGCGACAACGTCCCGAATCACCGGCTCTTCCTGGTAATATTCGAGGAGAAACAAAGTTTACTTCCGCAGAATCCGGATACAAACTGCTGTAAGGAGGTGGAGGAGATTCAGTTCTAGTTGAGAAACGTCTACGTTCTTCTCTTTCCATCACACACTTTATAAACAGTACAAGAAAAACAACTAAACACAAAATCACTGCAGCTAACAACACTCTTGGGTAACACAAAAACGTATTGAAACCAAAAAATGCACTGCGCCCATTATAGTTATACCGATCAGCTCATTTAATATTAAATGCTATTAAATCGTATTAAATACAATTTCACACTCTACAATATATCGTATTGTACTGTAGGTAATATCAAAGTTGATACGGCGCGTGAGGTAAGGCGTAGAGCTTTACACATTTAAAATAAAAAAAATATGAAACCCTTATTTCCCTCGAATCTGCACGGATGAATAATTTTGCAGCCGAACACAAGCTGGACAAAATTACCGATACAAATTGACCTTAGGAATGTGTTATAGACAGTTGATTGGGAATTTTACGCTTGACTACATTTACCTGCATTCATAGTTAACTGTAGCTTCTAATGCAGCTTCAAAGAATCGTCTCCATTCAATACTTGAAACTGCCATCAGCAAACAAAGCGCATTGCTCATGAAAGGCTATAATGACTTCCTTTTTTGTATCAAAGAATACGCTCTACCCAAAATATGATGGGTTCCTAGCTCATATAGCACATCACTACACAGGATCTATTTTCCATTCAACCAACTTTGAATTACCACATTGGGCATTTACGAGCAGCGAATTTATAGCAGTTAAAACGACTTAACAAGAATGTTTAGAAAAAAGTTTCTATGTACAATTGTGGTTGCCATCAATAATCAACATTTGGTTCCTTTTTTTTGCTACCAGACGAGTGACAATTTTCATTTTTGAACCGAATCAATATTCTATTATTTAAAAGGCCAAAGCATTCATGAAAAAGTACTTTAATTATTCATAGCTCTGCTGACGTAGTAAGTTAAAGGCCTAGAATCAGCTGGCCTCCTATTGCAGTCAAGACAACTTCTAAACAATGAATATTTTAATAAACTACATTAAGCAGCTACAATACCAAAAATCTCAAAATACATCGATTGTCTTAACCTGAAGGACGGTAAGCAAGCTTAAGCTACCCCTTTAGTTACACTTGGCCTATTAGTACGTTAGTATTTCGATACTTCTGCTTCTAAGCGCACAAAAAATGCAAGATATGCATTTATTTGATTCCAAAACCGTTGAAATATTCTGAATCGCCTTTGAAATTGACCACATCATTGGATACAAATGCTTCAGCATGCATTGGATCCATGGTGAAACTATTTAAACTAGCTTAAATTTAAAAAAAGCACTATAGGCCTACACTTAGTGCCAGAGTATTAAAGTATTTTAACAACGGACATAACGTGTTACTACATTACACTATGTTCGAAAAAAATCAATAAAAACCAAAGTAATAAAAGTTGAAAAAACAAATTTTAACCTACTTCTGAAAACATACCCGGGAACAACGAAAATTTTAAAACTTTCCCATTGTAAAGTTTTCCACATTTTCCTCACGACGTAAAAGCCGTCGGCTCATATTTTTGCTACTTAAATTTGTTGTTTTTGTCCCACAGTTTTATTTTTACACTCTTTTAATGGCATTGTAAAATCGCAAAATTGTGGGTTAATTTTGTTTACAAAAGCAAAGAGGTTTTACGTTGAATTGGATTAAAAAGAAATACAAAGCTTTGGCTTAATAAGATGTCAAACAATTTCTCGCACAGCGCATCAACATAGCGCTTGGCAAAAAAATATGACGTCATCAATAAAAGGATGTCGTAACAAGTGAATTACGAGTTCAAGAACTTGACAAGGACAATCTTAAAGCATAAGCAGCAAATCAGCCGCCAGAGCTTAGTTGGCTTATGAAAAAATTTTTCAACCTCCCCAATTGATACTCGAAGTTCCAAAATAACTGAGTTATTTTTTCTCATTACGTCATTGTTTTAAAACTTGAATTTCATTGTGAAACTTTGCGGCAGAAATAATGTTTGTGCTAACAAGCTTAAACTACTCCCTGGTACTGAAATTATATTCACTGGCTGCTTTTTTTGATCAAGATTTATTGATTTCAATGAAGGCGTGCCAGGGTGGTTCTTCAACTGTAGTATTTTTTCTATGTCAATAATATGCACGATCCGCTTGATTTGCCTGTTTTAGTAGACAAGTAAAATTTATCTCGAACTTTCGCTAGTCAAAACAGCTTTTCATAACTTTCTGCGTTACCAACGTTAGTTCACCTCTGTAGCCTGGTAGAGCTGTTTTCGTTAACTCTCTTACAAACCACCAGCAAATAAAAAGCTGTCTCCAAGCTGCTTAATCCCGAGCAACCAGAATTAATTTCTGTTACCATAAGCGCACTACGGATGGAGTGTTCAAGAGAGAAACTTACGGTTTAAAGTTGTTTCTCAAATCACACTTTGATCCATTTGAAAAAGTTTAGGCGAAGTTGCAACGTTTTATAACTTAATGAACGAAAAAATCAAAGCGCTGTGAGTCTGCGAAGTGAGCCTTCTATCTTTGAGTCAGCACATAGCAGCCACCCGAATGGGGCAAATGTGGTCTGGTCTAGCAGTGATTCGAAGCCGTCCCACGAAGGATCACTAAACCACGCGCCATATCGCATGTCATGTGACTGGTAAGTACCCATGGCTGTAGCGTAATCTTTCTATGCCTCAAGTCACTGCTGTAACGGTCCCTTTAATAAAAATGATTCCTAATATTTTAAAGTTCCAGTTGTTTTTCGAGCTGACACAATTGCATGTTTTCATGATCAAAATTATCTATGGTCTCACCTGCACGGGCCCTTGATCTTGACTTGCTAAAATCTTCTTGTTTAACTTTATTGAAGCGTGAAAATCAACGTTACTAAGCTGTAGAGCCATTTATATCCAATCTATCGTTTGATATCATACTTTGACGCCTAAACAAGCCTCTTCACGGCAAAGAACTTCTAATCTTTAAGATAAACTACTACCATCACTACAGAATGATGTCCTTGTCTCTGCTTGTTTCGCTGCAATAATGCAAAACTTAATAGAACTGCTGCAAAATTGAAAGGAAATGCCGGTGCAACGTGCGTACAACGCATCCACCAGCCGCTAAGGCAGGAAATTCATGTTTTCAAAAACTGACAAGCCATGGATCCCAGGCCTTATTGATCATTGCTTGTCTTTTTTTTTTATTTTTACTGATTTATATTACGTCTCTATGCATGCGGCAATGCCTCCCGCCTCATTACAAGCTAAAATTTATGATTTTAGATCTGTTGTACTGAATTTTTGCTTATACACAAAAATCATGTAAACTATGGGTACAAATCAAATTGTACTTCACGTAGAATAGTACAGCGGCTGGTCTCAAGCTTATCTTTCTAACAATATTACATGTTTTCACATCTGCTTAAACTAATGTCATGATTAAATTCTTGGTCGCAAAAAAAGCAATAATACAAAAGACAAAATGTATCAAATGATCGTCTTTTATTGTTCTCAAAGCGTCATGAATTGATTATGTATGTCTTTTTAGCGTAAAAGAGACGCTACTACTACCAAACCATTGTCGTAAAAATTATTGCTACAACAAACTCTGCGACTGATAAAGTTAAAACTTTGATCCTAACCCAAATTCCGTGCTCGATTCTTGCTCGATACGTTTGTTATGTTTTATTATAATTTAAACATGAACGTTACAATGGCTTGAAGATTTTTATGTTTCCACATTTTATGGCTTTGCAAATCAAATTAACTTTGGTTTCCCACAATTTGCCACTATGTCTGCTGATTGACTTTTTATAGCATTCCCACAAGCCAAGATTTTCTCAACAGCAATGTTATTTTATAGAAAAAACCAAGAAGTTTTGGAGTGTCGCTCGTGCAGATAAGCAAGTTTAGGTTTGCTTATCTTGTGCGCATCACACCGCCGTCGTGGTCCTCGAATTGAGAAATTAGTTAGAAAATAATAATTGTAATTTTCACAAAGGTAAAACACTTGCCCTTAGGATTTCCCACATTCTTTGTGATACAGTGGATATGCTCTGTTGATACGTAGTAGAATGCAGACAGCAGAGAGCTGATTGCGCTTTTTGTCTGATAGTTTGGAATTCAATTATTCATACTTTTATAGGATATCAAAGCATGTACTGTAGTTTTTGCAGCAAATATGAATATCCAATGGTTAAACATAAATGACAAGTTTTCTTCGGACTTTGCTAAGCGAAACTACTACGAAAGTTTGATAAAAAACAACACTAAAGGTGCTTCCCGAATTCGGTCCGTAATAAAAGAAATTATAAATTTCTAAAATTGTGACAAGAAAAACAAACAAACTGCTCTCTGCAATAAATATCGAAGGTGAAAATGTGAGAACTGATTCTTCAAAATTTCTGGAAAGTTTATCCAAATATTTTGCTAACATTGGACAAACCATGCCAAAAAATCTGCCGTCATCCACTCCCACTTTTTTCAAAATTCAAAGCAAATCGTACATGCAATCGTTTGTCATGGATGAAATTTCTGCGCAAGATGTCAGCAATTCTATTGATAACATTAAACCTCATTCTGCCCCGGGTGTGGATGGCATATCTCCTAAGTATATAAAATTAACAAAGCCTATTCTATCTCCGTATCTTAGATGGCCGAGTGGTATGGAGCGTCTGTCTCTTGAGCTGTAGACTCGGGTTTGATTCCGAGTCGGGTCAAACCAATGACTTAAAAATTGGTATTCACAGCTTCCCTGCTTGACGCTCAGCATTAAAGGGACAGTGTGGAGAACAAGCCGGCAAGTTTACTTGTTGTGCCGTTGGGAATGGCACTTAGCGGGATTCCCCATCTTGGTGTGGTAGACAGATGGCTGACAACTCCTAAGCGAGCTCGTATAGCGCATTGATCGCTTTCTCGTGATAGGAGGATAAATATGCAACTAACTAACTAACTAACTAACTAAAAATCTTGCTTCCCTGTTCAATAAATGCATCCATCAAGAAATTTTTCCTCATGATTTTGAATTGGCTTATGTTATTCCAATTCCAAAAACTTTTTCTCCAAAATCTCTTAACGAACTCCGTCCAATCTCTCTGCTTCTTGTATTTTCAAAATTAATTGAAAAAATTTTAAAAGTTAAGTTTTCAGACTTATTGGCTCAAAACAACATGCTAACATCATGCCACTTTGGCTTCAAAGAAAACAATTTCACTAAACTTGCGATCACTTCATTAAATTTTTTTGATAAACTATTAAACGAAAACAAAACCACCTGCTCCATTTTCCTAGATTTGAGGAAAGCTTTTGATAGCGTAGATCACAAAATTCTACTAAAAAAATTATACCGTAGAGCGGGACAGCGCTGTTGCGGGCTATTAGCCCACATCAGCCGCCCTCAGGTGAAATACATTTACCTTCCAGAACGAATGATCTAGCCAGGATCACCCATCCCTTCGCATAAATATATCTTAAAGAATTAAACCATTGTGGTACGTATCCACTCGTGTGGTTACGTCACCGCGCTGGTCAAATCTTTTACGTGACCAGGGTGAAGAGCAATAACTAAAAAAGCAATGTCCTTCCTGGCCTACTGGCGATGATAACTGACTTCCAGCCAGTAGCCCAAATTGGGAAAAAACTCTTCATCATATCTGTTTAAATATATGGAAAAATATTCCACAGGAATTTCGTCAAGGTTCGTTTTTAAAGTTCAAACAATATTACAAAAAGTAATGCTCCGTTGAAATATAAGTAACTGGATGAATTGACGACTGTTTTTTTTAATCCGCAAACATGGTTTCTAAATAACTTTCCTTTTTTTTAGCAATACAATATATTAATCACTGTCCAATTATGCTACAACATTCTATTACCTATGTATAATGTGAAACAAATATGCATTGCTTTTTTGTTTGTGCACATTTATTTTATTTTTCTTTTATATGAAAGTGAATTTCAATGCTTTATATTTTCAACGCTGTGTCTTAAGCTCTTTGCATTGTACCAGTTTGATAATTGTAAGTTGCTGCCGAAGGTGCGGCTGACTCAGATGACCCTAAGGTCTTTCGCCGTTTCCGTCCTGCGCTCTTTATTTAGCGTTCTGGTAAATAAACTTGACTTGTTAACGGTTTGTAGAGTGGGCGCCCGGAAGGTTTCTTCACGTAAACGAAGGCAAAACGTTCGACTACTTCAAAGCATGCAAACTTGCGGAAACATTTATAGAAGGAGTTTCGTTTGTAAAACCAAATTAACACATTTATCACCAAAGAGGAGTTAGTTTTGTCTCTCTAGGTAATCATATTTTAAGGTTTTGTTTGAATAATTCAAAAATAACATTGACATCCAGAAACCCAAATTGGATTTGGAATTTTCATGAAGTTTCTTTTTTTTTTAAGCCACACAATTGCAGCTTGGGTTTTTATATGAGTGAAGTGTATGTATCATGGAAGATGAACTACCTGGGTGTCGAACTCATGAAACCAGTTCCGTAACTCACGCACCAACCACTCGACCAACTCCATGCTCGTAGTCAACAGTCATTCTTTCCTGCATTGCCGCCGTCCGGACAGAAATTGTATCGCTAAATAAACGCTAGAGAGCGCCCAAGGTAAAGCGTGAGGTAAGTAAAGCACAGGCAGACAGACAAGGAAAAGTTGACCAATGAAATGCTTTTAGCCTTTAGCTTTGCAAGCATTCATAAATTTTTTTATTCTTTCTCCAGCATCTGTATAAATCTTACTAGAACATAAGATACGGTAATAGGCAGAACAGAGTTGTCAACGGGCCGAAGATGTTAAGCCCGACCCGACCCGAACCCGACTTTTCAAGCCCGAACCCGACCCGAGCCCGAATCTTGATTTAGCATCCAGTTTGAGCCCGATTTTAACCCGAAACTAAAAACATCGCTTCAAATTTTAAAAAAGTTTTAATAAAAAAGGGAATGAGTTTTACCCATCTACAGTCACACCAGTTACGAACAGCAATATATATACCAGGTGTTCTCTTTGCTTTATTCCAGCAATCACGAAAGCACTATCACTCACCGAAAATCTCAATTTTGCTCCGGCGTCCGGCCCGATCGAAGCCCAAAAATTTTTCAAAATCCAAGCTCGAGCCCGGTCCGACCCTCTAAGCCCGAGCCCGATTGACAACTATGAGACAAAGCACTTCAGTTTTATTGATTGTGAGTAACAATGTCACCAAGATACGCACAAAAAACGTCATGTAAAAATTAAAACCAATTAAATAATATTCAAAATGGCAAGGTCGGCAAATAAATGAAGAACACAATACGCGCAACAATAAAGACTAACAGCGAGAGAGGAATTGGAATCACGTCGATTATGCAACACAACCACAGTAACTGAGCAAATCGTTCTCTACAAGCACACTGATAGAGCTACCGGTAAAAAGTAAAGCGACAACTATAACGCAGTTAATTGAATTCACGGTTATAATTCGCATATTTACTGATTTTTTAATATAATTTTTATCCTTCCAACTATATTACGTACAATCGCGACAAAAATAATATTATGTTCTGTTTTGTTGATTGAATAGACAGTTCACGATTTTAACGTGCAAAAAAAGCAAGTCAAAGACCGTTGCACAACAGTTTCTCAACGCTTAAACAATCTAACATGAAATTGCTATGCAATGAAATTACTACTTATTGTACGTTTTTTGCCTTACATGAAAGTTTGGAGTTAAAGGTATTATACGACAGTATAGCCATACCAGTCTCAATTTCGGTACCAAATATTGCTAAAGTTTACTCTGATAAAATATTGGAAGCACAAAAAAAAACGTACAAAAATGGTAAGGTGTAGCCGAGGTGGTTTTTGTTTGTTGGAACCCATGTCACATAGAACCTGAAAATTTTTGGACAAGGAAGTAATAAGCCTTGCTTTATCCTGCAGCAATTTCGTGTTCGACTCCAGGACTTGCTCGGGTTTTTGAAATACCAAGTTCTACAGTAACTTATGTAGCCTAATCAGCTGTTTGAGAATAAAACGTTAGTGATTTAGAAGGATGGGGGCTTTAAGCTAGGCTTACCATGCGTCCTCTTTTTGGAGGACATGTCCTCTTTTTTAACAAAAAATGATTTGTCCTCCGAGGACGCTAAAAAATGCCCAAATGTCCTCCTTTTCGGCATTATGGAAGTGAAAACATGTCAATTCATTCGAAAAATTTTGGAAAGTTTTAGTTCAAACTACGATCTGCGGACGTGATGACCTTTTTTTTACTCTTCACTTGATTTTGGGTGGAAAATTGGGAATCTGCGGACGTGATGACTTTCAAAGAACCCGTCCTCCTTTTGCATATTGAAATATGGTAACCCTACATTATGCAATCATTGCAGCCATTTTTTATTTCCATGAATTTCTAACGTTGGTGTTGTAAACGACATGAAAAGTTGCAGAGAAGAAATTAACTGCAAGTTTTTTACTACATTTTCGTTTTTATTAATTCTCATTCTGATTATACGCCCTTGCCCTGTAAGACAACCAACCTCAGAAGCTCTGGAGTATAAATACAGTAAATAAGTGCAAGTAGGTGCTAAGCTTAGTACCGACGATAAATTTCTAATACGCTGGATTACTACACAATATGAAATATCTAGACACTAATAAAGTATACAGGAAATACGAGATGACTCATGGACGTATTATCATCATTGCATGACGTCACGATTGAGAATACGCTGAAAGGTTGTTGTAAAAAACCAGTTCACTTTTTTCTTCGTGAAGTTCTTTTGGCGGAACAATAACAACAGGATCTCCGTTTGAGGGCCGCCAAATTAGGGTCTGGGCATAATTGGCACTCGGTCTTACTAATGCGCTAATTGGAATTTGTCCAATTGTTTTATTGTGATTATTTTTATTGCCTAATTGACTGCGGATGGTGGAAGATCGTAAGGAATGCGTTTTCTCATTTCCATTTGTGATTAGAGGCTGTTTTTGGAGCCGTGGAGACATAAACAAAATCCTTTGACCAAGCTCCTTAGAAGGGTCAATGTAAATTTCCAAGTAAAACCTCCAGCGAACAGTACTAAGCACAACTACATCTTTAGTGGTCTCATTAACAGCTGCTAGCCACGTAATAAAGCTTTGATCTCGTACTATGTGAGTCAAATGAGCACTTGTTCCTTCACTGATAGGAGTGTCCCATGTTACTGATGGATAAAAATTGTCATTCATCTGAAATTGAAAAGGTTAGCACAGTGATCTCATGATGCCTTTTGAAATGAAATCGAAAATATAGTACGAACGCGGAATAATAATGTTACTCAACTAAACGCTTGTATCATTTATTTTCTTCACATATTCTTTAACAGTTTTGTAATTTAGCTATACGTTGATATCAGGAGGTTCTGACAGCTGTGAGTCAAGAGTGCAGTTAAAAGACTAATATATAATGAACATGAATATGGGATAATTATGGCCTACAGATAACACTGTGTAACACAATTTTTGTTCCCGACTGCTAAGTGATATTTCCTGATTGGTTACGTCCAGAAACCAGGGAAAACGCACATAATTTCACCTAAAGTTTGCTTTTGTGAATATGAAAATGATTTTTCGAAATTCAGCTTTTTGGCTGAAATCGTGTGATGTAGCGTGTATAATCTCGTGTTATTTCTTGATTGTTTACGCTATCGGGGAGGTTTACATCTTGTTTTCATAGTTCATGCTTGTTTAAGCAACAAATCAGGACAAAATTTTATCCTATTTACTACGTTGACAACTTAAACCGCTAATAGCAATGCTATAATACACTTGGATATAATAGCAAACTGTAAATAAATCACTTAAAAATGCATGGTTTATCTAGCTTTCCGACAATACTCAAGTCACTTTTATGGATCAGCCTCCATATGTAATCACTCATTATATGCTTATTATACTGTCCTGGGTAGCGACGTTCAAAATCTAATATAGCCTATCCTGAAGGAAACTTTGAAGGAGTGCAGTCCCTTTTGCTGAAGGTTTTCACTAATTAAGCTTTGTGATTGCCCAAAAATCCACGAACCACTGGAGCGAAGCTATTCCAAGCTGCCCTCTCTGTTGTCAATTTTTCAAGAAAGTCGTTGCAGTCTAGGATCTTTCTTATCTGTGGGCCAACAAAAATACCTGCTTCTACCATTGCTGCAGAAATCCTGGTAAAGAAGTTTTGTAGTGGCTTGAATGCGTCTGAATTCTTGTCTAATGCTTAAACAAATTGTTTAATAAAGCCCAAATTTATGCGCAGCGGATGCAACAATATTTTGATGAGGTCAATTAAAGGGTCCTATTTGATGTTGCTGTACCCAACAGAATATTCAGTTCGTTTTGGACATATTTGTCTATGGTAGTGTGCAGTTGGGTCTCGACTATCCCAATGGCAAAGATGACATGGAAATTTCGTAAATCTACCTTGAAGACCCGCCAAGAATGCCACCATTCTGAAATCTCAAATTACTTGCCAGTTGAACTGGTCACATTTTAAAGTAATCAGAAGAGTTTTGACAGTTATATAGTTTTCTTCAAAATGCATTGAGTGGGCAAGAGGAACAGATGGATATCTGTTTCCATTCTGATGCAGTACGCCTTTTAGACTCCTGCTTGAACTAACAATAAAAAGGCGCCAGTTTTTGGGAATACAAGGAATCCCAATCGAGTCAAAAAGACCATTTACATTATGCCAAAAGCAAAGTCCAGCTGCTGAGGCAAACAACTCGAGAAGTCCAGGTGACGTTTACACTGGTCAGTGACTCAAACACATGAATCAAGCAAGTTACATTGCTTGAGTCTGGATTTCAACCATTCTGATTTGGTTTTGGTGCAAACAAACCAAATTAGAAAAACTTTTGTATTGTCTGTAAAGGGTAAACTATCTTAAAGCTGGTAACCAGAAATTCCTGTTGGTGATGGTAACAACTCAGGTGGCCGAGTGCCAAGAACGTCAGCCTCTGCAGTCGTAGACTCAGGTTTTATTCCTAGTCGGGTAAAACCAATGACTTCATGGTATTCACAGCTTCTCTGCTTGACGCTCAGCATCAAAGGAAGAGTGTGAAGAATAAGCCCGCAAGTATAATTGTGGTGCCGTTGGGAAAGGTACTTAGTGGGATTCCCCCATTTTGGTGTGGTGGACAGATGATTGGCAAATTTTAAACGAGCTCGTTATAGCGCTTTGATCGCTTTCTAGTGATAGGAGGATAAATATGCAACAATACAAACGCTATGCCACACGATTTTAGCCAAAAATCTGAATTTTAAAAAATCACTCCCAAAACCACAAAAGCAAAGTTTAAAAAGAAAAAATGCGATTTTCCAACCCTTTTGATCGTAAGTGATTAGGAAATCTTGGTTAGAACCCGGGAACAAACAAAAATTTTTTTTTGTTACACAGTGTAATTATCTTAGAATGGAGTTTGGCTTTGCAGGTTCTATTCATTTTGCTCCTATTCCTTCGTCTTCTTCTTTTTAAAGAGAAAATGACACCGAAGAAGTAATAAATAGAACAAACGAACAATACTGCAACTTAAAGCCTACTTAAAATATTAACGAGTTTTTCAATTGAGATGATACGATGTGGCTTTAGGGAACGTCAATTTATATCTCAGATGGCCAAGTCGTAAGAGAGTCCGGCTCTGGAGGTGTAGGCTCGGGTTTGATTCCAAGTCGCGTCAAACCAATGACTTTAAAATTCATATTCACAGCTTCCCTGCTTGACGCTCAACATTAAAAGGGCAGTTGGCAGAACAAGCCGGCAAGTTGATTTGTCGTACCGTTGGAAAAGGTACTTAGCGGCCAGTATGGTAGCGAGAAATTTTAAAAGGGGAGGCCATAATTTCCACATTTTTTCAAGCGTGTAATTTTTTTCGGCAAAACAAATTTGAGGCTGATTGAGAAATAAGAAAGGCTCCGGGGGGGTCCGGGGGATTTGCTCCCCCGGAAAAATTTTGAAAATTCACATGCTGTAATGGCTATTTTAGTGCTTTTTAAATAATTTTCTGGCAAATTTTGTTTAAATTTTTTGACTCTAATTCTGAGTACTTCGCCAAATATAATGCATTTTGTTCGCACATTTTCCATTATGCGTGCAAGGCGCAAGGCTTATTGCGATCGAAGATGTTCGAATTTATTAAAAATTTTTTCCAGCAAAACCGTTTCTGAAAATGGCTGGTGGGAGGATGCATACCTCTCATCCTATCCCCCTGAATCCGCTCCTGGCCATAAGCTGCAGAAACCATCAAAAGAGTCTGGCATATTTCAGTCACTTGGCACCATTAGTTTTATTCTTGTTACTGAAAGGCAGAGTCGAAAGGGGGGGGGGGGGGGGGGGGGGTTATGGCACAATGGCTCCTTCCTAAATACGCTACTGTTGGCGGCATTTCCCTATCTTGTTGTGGTAGACGGATGGCCGGCAACTCTTAAGCGAGCTCTTAATAGTGCTTTTCTTGTGATAGGAGGATAAATTTGCAACTAAACACAAATAGATAAATAAATTGTACGGGGTTAAACCAAATCACTTGAGCAAACATCCACCACGTACAGCAATCATTCGATTTATCTCGTGTTCGAGACCAAGCTATAACGTCAGATTCGATTTTAAATTGGTGTGACTTGAAGAGACTGAAGGATTTTTTAAGGGATTAGTTTGCTTTAACGATTTTATTGCTCTTAATAACGTGTGTCATTGGAAATCTCAACTCATTAGGGCACGCAAACAGTTTTCAGCTGTTATAAAAGTTATAGAGGGAAAATGACGCAATCGCCCCTCTGATTCCACCACTAGCAATAGCAAGTTGATATATGTTGTATTGTTGGTTTTGTTCTATTTTTAGTGTTGACTTACTGTTAAATGCATTCTTGTAAAAGTTTTCGTCGGTCCAACTACAGTAGAAATTTCTGTTGAGTTTCCATACCATGGATAAGAAACCCCATCACTATCGCTCACTGCGGATATTTTTCCGGAATTTAAAGCAGGTACTTCCCAACTAGAACTGAAACGTCAGTGGTATATCATATGATATAGAAAATATAAACTAGTGCAAAACAAACAAACAATTAATTGGAAAATTTTCGAAACTGACGGTGAAAAAATTAACCCAGGCGCGCAATCGCTTCGCTGAAGCAGGGAGTTGAACCAAACTGAACTGGAACCGTAAAACCCGAAAAAAGTGTTTGCTTCTATGAGCCTTAACTGAACTGCAATCGATGAGGTTATTTTTTACAGCAAGATCAGCGCTTCTTTGATTCTCAGCCCTCTTTTCAAAAAATTTTTCTTATTCGCCCTAGCTGTTGTTGATGAAGTGAATAATTTCTGGAATAAATCCGTAGCCTATAACTTAGTAGGCCTACTACAGAAATAATTTGGTCCTTTCACAAGCTTTTTGGTTCAAAATACTATTGTTTTTCGTTACTTACTAGCCTAAATTGCCATATTGATTTGTAAATTTCATGTAATCACACGCTTGAATCCATCCCACTGTCCAAATATCCTTTTTGTGGATTGGAGGAAAAATAACTTGAGCATGGGCTCGAAAATGCGGAGTTCGATAGCGGAGTACAATCGGAGAACTTTCATCTATTTCTGTTGGACTCTGATCGATCACGGCTCCAACACTGGTGAATATGTCGCTAGTAGTTGGAGCTATCCGTCTTTTCTTCTTGTGGCCAACGCTTTGTACGCAGCCCATGTTAAATTATCTGGTGAAACACCCGCTCATGCTTTTTATTTACTTAGTTTTTGTTAACCATGTTTGTCATTCAGTATTTAGTATTAAACATTTGTCATAGGGCCTATTGGCACCAACAGCACAATATAGGCCTAATAGTTATCCTACAAAGAAACATTGGTTACACTTTCCATCGGGGCCGAAGCTACGGGGGGGCCATTGGGGGCTAAGCTCCCCCCCCAGAATTTATTTTAACCCCACCATCAGAACTATTTATGTCGAAATAATGACGTTATTCAAAACCCAATGGTTTATATTTTTGTTTCAAGTAAGCTGCTTCAATCGATGTTAAGTTTAAAAATCTCGTGACTAATTTCTGATTCGCATCCTAATACTAAAAGCGAAAGGGGTTTCAGTTTTCATCGTTAGACAGACTGATGTCCGAATGTTGTGCAGTTGTACATAAACGCAGTTAACGAAATTTGCATTTTGAAAACACAACCGCTGGTTATAAGCAATCGCAGCCATATTGCGAGACAATCCACTCAGAGCTCCATCGCTCAAACGTGATGGTCTGAGAGCCAAATAAAAAAATATCAAAACCAAATCTTGATTATAGGCTACTCGCGGTATTAGTATTACGCCGAAGCATGTAACGAGAGTCGGGGCATCCGCGGCATAGCGCCTGGGCTACACAGCTCCGAAGAATCGTCGCAGCGGTGGCGAGCCGTTGGCGACACTATGCCGATTTGACCCGCCCGGAAATCGAACCCCAGACCTCTCGCACCGATAACCTGTGCGCTTAGCAACTGAGTTAACGGCCGATGGTCCGAAAGCCAATTAGACCAAGTAAGCTTACTTTGTTGGGTTAAACTAAACTTGGAACATAAACAAGCTTATCTGATTTTTTTCAGTGATAAACTGGAAAAGTAAAGGAAGAAAGATTTAGATTATTTGTTGGTTTGCTTCTTTCTAGAACTAATCGGCAAGCTACGCAGCGTTTTCCTTAAAATCGCAAAATACAAACAATCAGCGAAAATCACTCTGCGGGAAAAGTTTGGGAAACCATAAAAATAAAAAATCTGAAAAAATTTAATTCAGTCCCCCTAAAAACATCTTTAGCCCCCCAAAATGTAATGGCTGGCTACGGCCCCGTTTTCCCTGTTTTTAAGCGATCAGATACTGAGGTAAAGCTCAAAGCAAATGAACGCAAGAAACGTTTATTGTCCACAGATTTGTGGTTTCAGTCAACAAATCGCGGGTCCACGCCTGATGAGAGTTGAAAGTTCGAAACTAGTCGCGTGATTGGTGTTATAGCATTTATTTAGCAAGACCAGGGCTGGTGAGAGGGGGTAGGGGGTACAAAGTACCGGGACCTGTCATGTTTTGAGGGGTCCGTCGAGGGGCCCCGCTCTTATAAAATTTTTCTTTAGGGACACACGGGAAGAAATGCTGGAGAAATCACGTCTTCGCTATGTTAGAACCTACGTCCAGTGTGCGAAGTAGTGGGGATGGGGGGGGGACATGTCTCCCCCAGTAAAAATGGTCGTCCCCCCAGCAAAAAAAGAAAATTTGTCCTGGGGAGGGGATGCTAAAACGTCACTCCCAGTGGTAAATATCGCAAGAAGTTAAATGTTTTTTATACGTGTTGCTTGTGGGTACGGACTGCAGCGATACTTTCCAGCATATCTTCTAACCACTATGGTTTCCTTCGCCAACTAATCAAGAACAACCTTTTCAGTGCGCCGATTACAGAACAGTTTATTTTTCATCAACATTACAACACGTCAGCAGTTTTTTATAAGCGTTAGTGAAAGCACTAAGACTATGTTAAAGCAGCGGTTCCCCAACTTTTTTCACATCATATTTGAGGTTGAGAGTATAAATTAAGAAAATGCTAGCCGATACCTTCTGGGGCTCCGCCCCGAACCCCGCTGGGGTAGCTTACTGCTCTTCCTCTAAACCCCTTGCTTCATTTATAAAACAAAAACCTGCCTAAAACCAAGCTTATAAAGTTATTGAAATTCGACCGTTGATAATTTTTGTTCATCATGCTGGTAGTATGTAAACACGCAGTACACCCTTCACCACTGTTTTAATTTGGTCATTGACCAATGACATCGCCCCAGAAGCGTATTTAGGGGGGGGCATTTGCCATGGCCCCTCCCCTTTTGCCTTTTAGTAAAAAAGAACAAATGGTGTCAAGTGACTGAAATACGCGAGACTCTTTTGATGGCTTTTGTAGCTTATGGCTAGGGGTCGATCTAGGGGGGTGGGTGGGATGAGGAGTATGCATTCACCTCACCAGCCCTTTTCAGCTATGTTTTTGATGAATACAAATTTTGCATAATTTCAAACCTCTTCGATTACAATAAGCTTTACGCCTGAGACACGCACAATTGAAAATGTGCGAACAAAATGCAACCATATTTGGTGAAGCACTCAGATTTAGGGTAAAAAAATTTAAACAAAGCTTGCCTGAAAAATGTTGAAAAAGCACTAAAATAGCCACTACAACAAGTGATATTTCAAAAATTTCCCGGGGAAGCATACCCCCGGACCCCCCAAAGTTTTTGTTTTTTAATCTGCTTCAATTAGCGCTGCTAAAAAAAAAACTGCGTTTGAAAAAAAATGGTGAAATTATGCTCCCCCTCCTTTCAAGATTTTTTGCTACGCCCCTGCGTCACCCCATGAACAATAAATACCATTTTCGCAACATTACTCTTGTTATTTGGGTTCAGAATTCAAGCAAAATTGCAGACAAAAACATTCCCCCCAGTAAAAATTTTCTACTTCGCACACTGCCTACGTCTGCGCGATGTCAAGACCTTTTCTTTTTTAGAAAGTCAAATTTTGGTACCGAGGGGGCCCGCATCATATCTTTGCCCCGGGGCCAGGATTTTCTCTCGACGGCCCTGAGCAAGACTTTAAAGCTTATTGCAATACCTGAACATGCCTATTTTTACCCAAATGGGGTGAAAACTTTAGAGCAAGTTTTAAAGGTGGCTCTTTACAGAGCACTAAAAATTAGGTCACACGGGGAAGAAGGACCTCTCGTTCAGGTCGATGCACAAGTCAGTACGCTGCCCCTAAAATTTCTCGTTAATCTAGCTAAACTTAAAAGAATATTATTTTTTAGGAAGTGTTTACTGTTTAGTCTGTGTATACTTTTTAGCCCTCGTACACTAAGCAAGTTTGGAGATCGATTTTACTCCACTGTTACAAATTTGTACTTAGCTTTACATTAAGTCGTTAGCCTACCTTTTCTAGCCACATTCTGCTTTAGGCTCATGAGAGCCCTTTAAATTTTCCAAAGTCGATTCATTCATTTTTTGCAAGTGAATACTAGTGATATACTTACAATATGTCCACCACACTTATTATTAAGTATAAGGAAGTTACGTTCTATAGCGTGATGCATGCAGCGTCATTAAGTTCCTGCAGCTTCGATGCTTTGTTTGCGCGTGGATAGATAATTAAGTAAAAAGCCGTTAACAAAACAACCTTTTCTCAGAAAGAGAATTCATTCCTGGCAAATTAGAGTGCTGCGTGATCCATGAACTGCTGGAGCTTCGTATCGTGACAACTCAAATCTCAATTTTGGCCTCACATTTTATCAAACTTTGTAGACGCAGTTGTGGTAATTCTGCTGAGCAAATTTGCTTTTGCGACTTGTATCAGAAAATATCAACCAGAAAATGGAAACCTCGTAATTCTCAAAGCTACAGTACTTTGAATGTGAAACCTTCATTGCTCTTTGCTAAAGAAGCCAGCGATGGCGAAAGCAAGCATTTATAAAATGGGGGGGCCCCAAAACCGATGACCAGATTTTCTTCACCGACAGCCCAGGGCGGCAGTGGCGTAGCGAGAAATTTTAAAAGGGGGGGGCATAATTTTTACATTTTGTGTCAAGCGTGTTTTTTTTTTCTTCGGCAGAACTAATTTGAAGCTAATTAAGAAACAAGAAAGACTCTAGGGGGTTTCGGGGGCATGCTCCCCCGAAAAATTTTTGAAAATTTACATGCTGTAAAGGCTGTTTTGGTGCTTTTTAAATAATTTTCAGGCAAATTGTGTTGAAATTCTTTGACCTTAATTCTAAGTGCTTCGCCAAATATGATGCATTTTGTTCGCACATTTATAGTTATGCGTCCTTAAGGCGTAACATTTATAGCTATCAAAGAGATTCGAAATTATGAAAAAATTGTGTGCATCGAAAACATTTTTGAAAATGGCTGGTGGGATGATGCATATCCCTCATCCTACCCCTCTGGATTCGCCCCTGGCCATAAGTTACAGAAACCATCCAAAGAATCTACACATATTCAGTCACTTGGCAATATTAGTGTTGTTCTTGTTTACTAAAAGGCAGAGTCAAAAAGCGGAGGAAAAATAGTACAATGGCCCCGCCCTTAAATACACTCCTGAGGGCCGGGATTAGAAAACGAGAGGCCCTAGGCTATTTAATCACATTGATTGGAAGAGCAAACAAAGGTTTTCACGTCCTCAGACGTCCTATTTTCACTGAAAATATCGGTATAGTGAAGAGCAAAAAGAGGTATACACGTCCTCAGATGTTCTGTTTTCCACTGAAAGTATCAGTGAAGAGAAAAAAGTCTTCATTGTTTGTGATGAGGCCCCCCCTTTTCTCCGAGACCTTAGGTTTCAGCCTGCTTATCCTATACATAAATCTGGCCCTACGCCTGCGATCCATATTTAGCCTGTCCACATGTGACATACCCAATTTATGTGGGATTCATACCACGGTTCTTGCTTCTAGTTTCTGTTCCCCCCACCCCACAAACAAAATTTTAAAGAAGACATCTCTGGATTTAAACTCTTTCCTGGATTTTAATTTGGATGGTAGACCTATTAAGTTTCAAATACATTCATGCAGACTCAATATTGCAGAAATAAACGCGTAAATTAGGGCCCCTCCAGGCCCCCCTCCTGAAAAAAAGTGTGAGCCAGGGCCCCCCCGGTTCCGCCACCTATGAAAGAAGCATAAAAATCAACAAATAGATAATCAAAAATCGAGAAAATGAATTGGTTGTAGTCTGCGTTGTTCAATAGGCAAGTTCTACCGTGTGTGTGGTAGCTTCATATTACCCAGGCCTATAATCATGGAGCCAGTTTGGTTTTAAAAAGTGGGGGGGACAAATTTTGTGTGATAGGCTGTATCGCACATGCTCTTGACGGAAGTATGTCACCTGAATACTACCAGTACTATAGAGCACCGACGTTGATTGTGTAGTACTAAGGTATGCCTGCAAAGGCATTTTGTGAGTTTATTGATCCTACATCTTGAGTTTGTAATGAAAAAGATGTCCCATCTGGTTTTTACCTCATCGGTTTTCCATTTTTCGGAAACTATTGCGTTATTATTCATCTTTTCGATTTCGTTTGCTACGTTGACGTAGCCTACATGAAAAGTACAAACAGGTAACAGCGATAGTGACTCCACTCGAGGTCTTAGCTGTAGCGCGTTTTATTCGCCTCAACTAAAAAACGTGACAGCAACTTTACGTCGAGTGACATAACAATCACTGTAGTGCTTTTGCGTCAATTTGACAAACCCAATCAAAAAGATGAGTAAAAACTAAAAATACATTATTTCGGGCAAAAGGAAAACCGATGAGGTAAAAGTGAGATGAATATATGCTCTTTATAACAATTACAAGGTATAGGATCGATAAACTACCAAATGAAATTTAGTTTTACGGCCACTTTCAGAGCATAGAAAAAATTGAAGTACCAGAACTTAGATCAGGGGTGGGCAAGCTTTTCACACGAACGGCCAGATTTGGAAAAACTGTTGAAGCCCTGGCCGTACGCTGCTTGAAAAACAAGGTGAAGACCTTTTTTTGGAGATCACGGTCCACGTGCGAATGTGATCTCCAAAATAAAAGGTTTTCACCTCGTTTGCACCGTTGAGACCAAGGTTGCCTCGGTAGAAAGGGGGGGAGGGGGGGGGGGGGGGCTCGGTCCCCTTAGTTCTAAAAAAAATGGCTGTAAGGCTGTTAGTTCTAAAAAAATTGTCAGCGACATGGCCTAGCGGTACCGCGCGCAGGTGACAGATCCTACGTGACGGGTTCGATTCGCGGCTGGAGCCGATTGCATTTGACATATATAACGGGTGGCTGCTGACTCGAAGAGCGCAAGCTCACTTCGCAGTCTCTCTCAGTTACTGTTGTAAGAAGGGCCCAGGGAGGGTTCTTAAAATTGGCTAAGCCTTAATTGTGAACGTTTACACTTTTGAGCAAACGTTCTCAAAACTGCGAAGCGTAAAAGGTTTGCAAGGTAGGCGTGAGCATAGTGACTTAATGATTGAACGTATATTTTTTTCGTCAAACATCATAACTTGTTTCCCCAAAACTGCTGCATTCTTCCCATTAAGTCGATTAAGACATTGCAAATAAATTGTTATATTTTCGGCATGTTTTTTGTAGCATGATGGGCAGTGCCTTATCAAGGCATCTCCGGTTCCATCGGTCGGGGAGAGGAGGGGCATTTGTAGGAGCCCCACAATATTGTTGTATTAAAATCAGAATTTGAGGTAATAAATTTTAAAGAAAATTTGGTCAAAAAGTAGTAGAAAAAGCACTATAATAAAAGTACATGACGTAAATTACAACCAAATTTTCAAAAATTTTCCGGAGGAGCATGCCCCTGGACCCACCTAAAGTATCATCATTGATTATTATTCTGCTTCAAATTTGCTCTGATTTTGCCACACACCTAAAACAACTGCGTGTACGAAACTTTGGGGCGCCCTTTCTGAGGAAATTTCTGGATTTGTCCCTTGAAATAAAACAGCTATTGAGGATAGTTAGTAACCGAGTCGAAAAAGCGCGAAACTGCCCAAATGCTTGTAGATATCAAAGGGTCCCTTCTGGAGCTTTTTGGGGGGGAGGGGCAACAGTCTTCACACGGCACTGGTGGTGGGGCGTGGGCAAAAATAACTAAGGCCAAAGGGGGCGTGACCGAAAAAGTTTAAGAACATTTGGTATAAAATAAAAGATTCTTTTCTTGCATTATATAGGGTCCCCCTAGTTCGAATTTTACCAAAGCACCCCTAGTTGAAGCTTATTTTTTGAAAATCACTGCCATCCATGATCTCTAAATGAAAAAAAGGTCTTCCGCTCAGTTCACGGTGGGAGTTTAGGTTTGTGTAAGTGCCGGCGGGCCAGAATAAAAGAACCAGCGGGCCGTATTCGGTCCCCTGAATTAGATTAATATAAATTGCAGTATTAATTATTTAACAAAAAAAAACAACGAATATCAAAACAAAATGCTATACATATGAACGTAACACATTCCGAGAATTGAAGGCTCACTGAAAGTTAACGCAATTGATAGAGCACCGGACACATTTTTGTGCAATGTACCTAGCACCAGCAGACCTTGCTTTTTTCTGACAAAGCGAGGGTGCATATACGCCATTATTTGCTTAAGTGCATGGAATTTTCTGTAACTCAGTGGCTTTGAGCGCCGCGTCAAGAGGGAAGCGCTGCACTAATTTTGGGTTCGATTCTCGTCGCAACTTCGCTTGTTACATGTAGACTACAATCGGGTTCTTCAAAATAATAGAATAGAATAAGAATGTTAGTTCTGCTGGTGTTAGGTACATCACAGAATTATGCGTACCGGACTACTGATACATGTCGATATAAACACAATCAGTGAAACATTGAATTACCAAGTATGAGTCATAAAAATAAGTAAGGAAGTAGCCATCATTCATTATAAATTATAGGCTATCCACAAGCGAACTTCTGCTGGTGTCTAAAATTTGCCAAACACTCTATCTACATCTTACATCATTGGCTCTCACAAATTCTTCGGCTATATCTTGACTAGATATTTCCATCAGTATATCTCGATGCACCTTAAAAAAATGATCTTAGACCAAGACCTTCGCCGTGTCACTGACATCAATACATACGAAGTGGCTTGTTGGCCAAGCTTTGCTTTGAAAAATTTTTCCGCCTATAGTGACGGTGTGACATGTTATACGTGTGATTGCATATTGATAAATGCTATGCATTTTGTCAACAAAAAGTGGGGGCACAAAAGATATTATGCTTCCCCCACTCCAAAAAATGGGGGGACATGTCCCCCTGTCCCCCCCCTTATACTCGGTTCATGCCTATAATGAATTGTTATACCTTTTTTTTATAGAGAAGAAAATCAATCAATGGCAATAGGATAGGAACCGAAGGTTAATGAATATGATACAAACGGAAGCAACGCTCGATCATTGTTCTACAGTATTACTTTTACATGATTTATTAGCTATTCATCGTAATTAACTTTACTGTCTTTCCATAAAAGAAGAACTAGCACCTCCATGCAAGAAGAGCTTCAATAAGAGAGGAACTAGCATGGTACTATGGTATTAAATTAGCCAATTTGGACCAAATTGACGTCTGAGTAAACCTTTGAACGAAACTACTTTTTAGTACCGTATTGTTAATCATTTATCTATTCATTAAGGAGGACCAAACTCTAAATAAAGGGGCGCGCAGAGGCGTAGCGTCGGGGGGGGGCAATGGGGTACATATGTCCCCGGGCGCCAAGGTACAGGGGCGCCAAAATGGGGCGTGCAAAAATTTCACAACAAGGGTAAAAAGCCGGTCACAAGCAAGATTGCACCAGCGGCAGACATCGTCTGATAGTAGTTGACTGGTACGCACCGTAGGGGAAGGTGGGGCAAAACGGGACACGGGGCAAAACGACAGTGGCGTAGCGAGGGGGCAAGAGGGAGCACGCGCCCGGGGGTGCACCACCTAGGGGCGTACCAAGAAGTTCTTTTTATACTCTTTTTTTGACGTATTCACCCAGATTTTAAAAACTACTTTGTGGATTACTGTATTGTAATGTATGCTGTTCGCAAAGGATTCAAATCACGCCTTACCTCCGACCACAAATCACGCACCAAAGGGGCGCACAAAACAGTGATTTTATACACTTCAGTTTCGACGTATTCTTTTAAACTTTAAAACAATCAATTTCTTGCAATGCATCTGACACCCGTATATGCTTTTGGCAGAGAAGTGAAATCACTCTTTACACCCGATCACAAATCGCCCGTTTACTCTGTTATGACATCACAAAAAGGTTTGAAACTGCGTGTACATAGTTATTCGACTTTGCAGCAATTAAACAGAAGGAAATAAAACTCCACTTGAAAAAAAGTAAAGAAGCGATAGGTATCTACAGTATTAGATTTTCATTATTTTAGCGTTAGATGGGGATGCTAAAGATTGTTGGTAAGTCGATTAAGATACGCGTATAGTCGCTCGCTGTAATACTGTGCTAAACCTATACCACAGTGATCCTAAACTTTTTTAACCAATAGGCCGTTTCTGATATTACAGCGGACAAGTGCCGATCGAAACATTAACGAAACTGAACCTTTGCCTCAATGGCTTTTTCTGGGTGTTTTCTTTTGTAGTTTGTATTGTTTTGCTACCGTGATTGGTGTGTAGACTGTGATTTCCAATGCGGATATTTTGAATATTCGACAGCAATCACAGAATGAGGAAATAGGGAAAAATCTGGCAATTTAGGGGTTGCGAAGCGCAGCCCCGTTGCTGCTGCTGAGATAATTTAGTTACAAATGTGAAAGAATTGCAGTATCGTAGGATAAAATTGCAGCTGAGCGCTTGATTGCCCTATATGAAATGCAATTCCATATTCTGGATAGCCTTTTTTTCAGATCGACGGTCAAACTCCTTGTTGAGATTTTGAGCAAAAAAGTTTTGCAGTTTGATGTGGGCAGCTTTCTCCAGTGTGGGCCCCTAGCCGACCGTTGGGATGTTGTCGTCTCCAAAAAAGAAAAGAAAGGTCTTCACCCACAATTCTCGGCCCTTAAATGGAATCTTGGTCCCCTTGACGGCTTAGTGGTCTCCGAAAAAAAAAGGTCTTTACCCGAAATTCGGTGACCTGAAAAGGAAACCGGGGACCCTTGACGGCTATGTGACCTCTCCAAAAATAACAAAAAGGTCTTTAACCATAATTCGGGGCCTCCAAATGGAATCCGGGCCTCTTCGACAGCTAAGGGAATCTCTCACCTCACTACTTTGGGACCTCTATGATGGGCCCCTAAAATGCTCTTTCATTGACTCCTACACACCCATGGGTCCGGGGCAGATTGCCCCTGTAATCCCCAGCCCCCCTCTTTTAAGCCCTGGATGGGGGCGGTGTTGTAGTGTGTCTTTTGTATCCTTGACATTCAGTTGGGACGATCTATTCTACAGTATTAGAGCAAAAAATGTAATTTTGGCAAAAACTGCCAATTTCGTTCTGCATCTCTCTGCACAATGTCTTCTGATTGTACTCAAGGGATTGCATGTGATAATTTTTCACCGGCCCGCCTCTGGCTCAGAAAAATTGCCACACCGTTAAATAAAATATCTCTAATTTTTAAAAACAGATAAGCGTTTTTAGAGTTTACATTGTTAGCGATTTAACTGGTAGGAAGATTATGCCAAAAAAAGAGAGTGGAGCTCAGGGTCGAAAACGGCGCGCCCAATTTGAAGCGTTTTTGAATGAATCTAGAAAATTTATGAAAAAAAATTTTAAAAGTAGTGGCTATGCAAAAAGACAATCGGCCGATATACGAAGACAAGACAAATCTGCTGGTACAGATAATCATAGAATTGTAAAACACAGGGGGGCGCAAAATTTTTGTTTGCCCCGGAGCGCAGGATACCCTTGCTACGCCACTGGGGGCGCGCGCAGAATTTTTATGAAGGGGGGCCCGAGGTACGCAAAGGAAATTTACCGCAAAAAAGACGATTTATGTGGGAGATGTAAGCGCTACGGGTTTTATCGTGTATCACAGGAGGCTTGAGAGAACACGTCAACTAGGCCTAACTGTAACACTACTGTGACTTTATCCTACCACATCGGTAGCAATTTGCCTTCAAAGCTAATTACGATAAATCCTTTTGAAACACTGATAATTCGCCTCTATATTGTTGGCCTATAAACGAACGAATTGGGCTACCATAAACAGAAAGTAAAATCACGACTAAACGTGATTGTTATGTCAAGTTGACTGCGGAATTATTTCATGTCGACCTCTTCCTGGCTTTTGGAATAACCACGCGTCTTGACCAATTCAGTTTGTTACTAGACAATATTATTATTTTGCCCAACACTGCACAAATGTACAAGTACCTTGTGATGGATGATGGGGGGCCCCCTTTTGATGGTGACCCCGGTGGTCCCCCTAAATCCGGCCCTGAGTAAAGGACTGGAGTGGGCCTACCTTGCCCCTATTCTCCGATTATAAAATAGTATTTCACGAAGGAAAGCTGCAACTTTCGTTATTTAAACACTTTTTAAAAACCATTCACTCGTTGGAATAATTGAACACAACGGCCTAATAGTTTTACATTTGCTTCCTTCACGCATACGACGTCCACGCAGTGCATTTTTTATTTCTTCCAGCTAACAGCGGAAAATAAGTCTTTCTTCTGCTGCTGTGACTGGGAATGCGATCCCCTGAGCCTAAAATAAGGTCTACATTCACCCGAAATTTCAATAGGTTGAATCTGCTTTAGCCTCAAAACGTGTAAGTTTATTTGAAAAACACTGCAATTTGTTCCAGCTATTTTCTGTACAAACCACCATCGATTGAATGCATAAATCTTTTACATTATTTAGCATTTCACTCAGCCTGAATGCTATTTAAGCCGGCATTGATTTTTGTAAACAAGGAGAGAAATTCAAATATTCAACAGTGACTTTAGTTTTCTCATCGCTTGAGCTACTAATAGCTCAAAAAAACTCTCACCGGTGCCTCCTTCGATACACGTTAAAAGCAGTTATTGCTGCGAATCTCTTTAAAAATTGGACCTTTTCTGGTCTTATCGACGCGTCCCCTTTAAAAAATTTTTGCGTACGCTCCTGGCCATCTTTAAAGCAAAGGTAGGCCTACACTGTTATCGATTAGCAGCGAAGACAAAAGTTAAAGTGCGACGTCTCGCTTCTCCCAACGTACAAAAACACCATCAGAAATCATAATCAATATTTCAAAAATTCTACGTTTGAACCTAATGTGGTATCAGCCTCCTTCTACTGTGTTTCAGAACTATTGATGGTTTCCAATAATGTTTTTAAGACGTGATTAGTAGGGTGATGACTCAAAAAGTTTTTTGGGATTTTCAAAACTCCTGATGTGGAATGGGATAAACTTTTTTATACATGAAACGAAAATGGGGTTGGTTTTTCATTTTGTTAAAAAAAGGTCCCCACCAATTGACTTTTTTGCACTACGTTTTTCAGTTTTTGGCCATCGTTCGATGACTGTAAGTTATTGCAGCAAATCATGTACTTATAAGATTATGGAGATGAAGCTCCTAGTGATTTGGCTATAAAAAAAAATTGTTCAAAACGGATAACCAGGGCCAGAGATATAAACAATTCGGTGTTCAAATAACCAAGATCGCCCTCTAGTGGCAGAATTGAATATTTAATGTTTTAGATAATACTAGAGCGATTTAGATAATTTTGTGTGATGGTTATCTATTTCTAACAAAAAGGAGTTCGTTTATGCACTTGTATAAAAGATAATTTCTGCCACTAGATGGCAGCAACATCATTTTTTTAGTTTTAAACGAATATGCACTCTGCTATACATGTGTGACTTTTCAAATGTTTTCATTTCGCCATCATTAATCAGAACACACATTACGATCGGTACTACCTAATTTATTGAAAAAAAAAACAGACAACTTTTGCATTCAAAACTTCAGATACAAAAACTTGCCCAAAACAGAAACCGTAAAAGATCACAGTTCACTTTCAAAACACTAAAAACTTGCTATTATGATAGCTTGCTGCACGATACAAGTTTACGTGTGAGATATTTTTGATTAGTACTCTTTTTATGCAGTTATTCAATTGATTTCACCGCTTTTTCAGCGATCCAATTTTTCATTAAGCTTACAGTCGATGCATGGTTCGATTCCCACCTGTAGGGGGAGTGCCATTTTCCATTCCATTGAAAGACTGCCCTCCAATATTACATGAATGAATGAATTCATATCAAGAGGATCCTTCAAGCCATTAGAGCTTTCTAACGATGGCAGGCTTAGCAAGTGACCGCGAGAAGACAAAAGTTGGTTCTTTTTTGTTATGAACTAATTGATTGTTGGACCTTTTCTAACCCTTACACACTGGACTTGGTTGTTGGCTGGCTTTGCAAGAGTCTATCAAAGACGTGCAGGATAGAGGAATTCCAACTGAATTACACCTCCTTTATAATGACATCGAATTTTTGTTTTGAAAGTTCTGAAGATGGCATCGACCTGCTAGATTCTGTAACTAGAAATTTTGATGAAGTTTTGGCTTTTTTTCATTTTTTAAACTTGCCGGGAGAATAATGTTGGGACCGAGCGATTATTTCTAGCCTTTTTGATTATTTTTGAGAAATCCTTTTGACATCTTGACCCCTGCCTTTATTATTCCTTTGACTTTTCGTTTAAATGTTTTATATACTTTGAAAAGAATTAGTAGAGGTTAGAGCTGGGGTTTGTAATCCTTTTGAAGGTTAGGAATTATTTGTAGGAGGATGGGAGTTTGCTATGCTGCACTGGTGAGACCATATCAGTGTCGAAACGCGTCTGCTGCAACAAATGAGTGGGTTGCCCTAAGGGCCTGTACTGATACAGGGCGGCTACCGGTAACTTAATTGAGGGTTAAAAGGTATAAGTTACCGTAAAACTGCTCAACTTTGAACAGCGGGAAAACTTTGAACGAAATTCAAAAAAGTCCGGAAGCAAACTTGTTTTGTCTTCCATTTCTTTGTCGATTAAATTTTCGCGCCCACACTTTTTAGGAGGCTTATATGAGCCAAGTCGCTTTGAATTGGTGTCTTTTCTGTTGAAAAATTTTTGGGGGTAGCGTCATTTCGCAAAGAAATTTTGAGATCATTTTTGCGAAAATGTGGTAGTGAATAGACTTGGTCCAACTTTTATCAAGTTCGGACTACGCATAAGGTGTGTAGTCACGTTTTTTTGTTGAGAAGGTCCGGATTCAGTCAGCATCGCAATGGCAAGCAAGTTTTTTTAGGGAAGTAAGAGGTTTGCTCATAAATCGCAATTTTTTAGGAGTGGCCTGCTCTCATGTCACAACAGGTTTACTTTGAACGGGGTTTAAATTTACCCTCAAGTTTTTAAAAAATGTTTTTAAACAGGTTAACGTGTCGCTGCGATATTTTGTAACGGTAAAACAACCACTTAAAATTTATTCGGCTATGTCAATGCCGGTTTTTAGTCTAATTTGTTTGCTTTTGTGGGTGTTTATGAGTGTAGTTAGATACTACTTGGCTGGGGCAAAAAAAGATTTTGTCGAGCAAGAGTTGAGCGTATATTTGTCTTCAGCGCTTCGTTAACAACAAAATTTTAATACCGGCCATTTGTATGCGAGTTTGCCGATATACCGGTGCTGTTACTGAATATTAATTTGTTCTTGCGTAAGTGGCTATAGGACCCTTAAATGTGAGTAAACCAAGATAAATTAGATCTCGACAATACCTTAATGACAGACAAGCAACTGTGGAAAGGGCTTCAAAGGAAATACCATTGAAAAACATGAGTCTACGGAAAAACTTTGTTCAGCATACTGCGTTATTCTTGTGTAAAACATTCTGCTGGGAGTAGGCTACCAATGTTTAGTGAAACGATGTCTTCTGTGAGCGATTTGCGGCAAACTAATGCCTGTATTCATTTCATTTCTTTTTTAAAATGCCAATTTCTGATCAAAGTAACGCAGGAAGTGGAACAAAATTGAAGAACAGAACGAATAAGTCTCTGTTCAAAATTGTCCGAAAATGCGAGATAACTTTGAACACCGAAAAATTCCAAAAAATTATACTAAACCACAAAAACAAATTTTTTTTTCAAATTTTGAAAGGTCTATTTGGAGTCCCCAACATACATCAATTTGGTGAGACTTGGATAAGAACACAAGAAATGACACCAAAATGAAGTCAAAAACTGCTCAAAGTTTGACAGTTATACGGTATTTCCACCGTTGACTTAGAAATTACATTGGTTAGAAATCATCTAGGCCTTTTCACTGGTAGTTTTCGTTTGTGGCTGGTCGCCTACTAATGGGAGGAAACCCCCTTGAAAAAAATTAAGTCGATGAGTTTAGAGTTGGCTATATAACAAAAAGTCCTTACTGTCTGAAATGAGTCTAGCCTGGATTGGCTGTGCATAGCAAGGCCAACAACGCTCACCATCAACATAAAATTTGATTTTTGATAGTAACCGGACACATTCGAGTACAACTCTCATTCCTGGTAGTGTGCGGCGTTTGTTGAGCCTAAATTTTGGCAACTTTTTGGACCTCTCCGCAGATGTTTCAAATTTATAAAAAGACGACTTTATACTCAGAATATCGTAGCTATTTACACAAACATATTGTCCCGAAAAAGTTGTTTATTTTTACATTAGTTGATATATAAACTGCTACAGAATAAAAAAATGATGCTACTGCTATCAAGTGGCACAAATCATATTTTATATGTGTGCATAAACGAACTCCTCTTTGTTAGAAATAGACAGGGCCGAAACTAGGCAATGCGTGGCTCCCCCAGAAATCCTATTCCGAAGCCCCGACGTCCAATTTTCCCCCAAACATCGGGTGAAGACCAAAAAAAAAGGTCTTCACGCCTTCCGACGTCCGATTTTCCCCCAAACATCGGGTCCCCTCCAAAATTTTTACTGCACGTTTTGCGACATGGTATGAGGGGCCCACATCGCGAGACGGGGCCCCCCTTTGCGTGCGGGCCCCCCCCAATTGGGGGTGCTAGTTTCGGCTCTGGAAATAGATAACCATCACAAAAAATTATCTAAATCGCTCTAGTACTTTCTAGAACAGTTTATATTCAATTCTGCCACTAGAGGGCGATTTTGGATATTTGAACACCGAATTGTTTATATCTCCGGCCCTGGTTATCCGTTTTGAACAATTTTTTTTAAAGCTGTCAAATCGCCAGGAGCATCATCTCCATAAACTTATCAGTACATGATTTGCTGCAATAACTTACCGTAGGCAAAAGATAGCCAAAAACTGAAAACGTGGAGCAAAAAAGTCAATTGGTGGGGGAACTTTTTTTAACAAAATGAAAAACCAACCCCATTTTCGTTTGATATATGAAAAGTTCATCCCATCCCACATCAGGCAAATTTTTTTTTCGTAGACATCACCCTAGTGATTAGGCCTAATTCAACGTCTGGCTGTGAAAGGGCAGCAAAATCGTAGAAACAGCAGGAGTCGTACTTGGAATTAAAAATGAAATATTTTCATAGTACGCTATGAAAGCCTTTAATTGGCATATTTAACGAGACTGCGTTGTCCAGCAAGCCCATCGAGACATCTACCGTACTGTACTGTAAATGTGGTTACGGCCCACTGCCCATCTGCAAATCGAAAGTTTTGGGGTGATTGCTTGACATGGCAGCCTATCAGTATCACGCACTTTTCTACTACTCACCGTTTTGTTCTTGTTTCACGTGTGGCTAAACAAACTGTTGCTGCTCAGTACTTACAGAGTAGCTTTAACAACTGTAATTGCCATTAAACAAAATCAATTCTGTACAGTTTTATTTTCGTGGCAAATCGCAGTGATATAATAAACCTACTCAAATATCACTAAAAACTACACAATTACGGTACGTAAAAATACTATACTCGCCCCGTGGTATATCATTAACATTCTGTACATTTGAGCACTTAATTCATCAAAAAAAGCAATTACAAAAATCCCCACAATAGTAAGACACACAGTAAAATCAAATCGTTCGCAATGACCCCTACAACTCATTGCATGAGTAAACTGACCAAAAAACAAAGCTCCCAATCCCACAAAAAGGTACCAAAAAACAAATCTTCCAATCCCACAAGGTACGTAATACTTTCTTTGTGGAAACCTCAAACAGTGGCCTATTTAGGGAAACCGTACCAAATTACAAAAGAGCACAATTAAAAAACACATAAAAAGAGCTACCAGCAACAATAAGCACCGTTCGAAAACAATAACGCGACTAAACGCAAAAATCGAAGAATCTTCGGGCGATCACTTCATTGGCAAATTTGCAAGACTTGAGACAATTCAATTGCGTATATCCATAACTTGATGTGGGCAAATGTAACCTATATTACGTCCACCTAGAAATGTAACAAAATCATAAAAGCATTAGCGGCTGCAGTAATATTTCGACTGCTCAGTAAAAAACACTATTAGACATCTTACCTGCCACTACATCGCTACAGCTATATTGCCAACCACTTCGTGAGACATTGCAGCTGCACAAAAGGCGACGTAATGAAATCAACTAGACAGCAAACGACGAAGTCGTAAACTATCCAGATATCGATTCAAGCGACCACTGAGTCAAATATTCACGGTGCAGCTCATAAACGAAACCAAGTCTTCCGTTGGAGGAGCAATTTTTATTTTCATGGAGTTGACCGAGTGGTTCCTGCGTAGGGCTCCGGAACTGGTTTCGTGAGTTCGACACCCAGCGAGGTCATCTTCCATGATACATATAATTCACTTATAAAAATAAACCCAAGCTGCAATTGTGTGGCTTTCCAAAAAAAAAATGCACAGGGAGTGGACATCTCAGTTCATAATGGGGGGCGACTGCCTCAATTGTACCACTCTAGAGGCGTCCCTGGTCCACAAGTAGATTTGTTCTGTTGTAGGGAGAGCAGGATAGACACTGTCTTAATGGCAAACAAATAGCCGAAGGATAAACTTGATATATTGCATGTCATGCGTGCCGTACATAGTACTTACCTCTTATATATCAGTATCAAGCCAGTCTAGCGATCGGTCTGGTCCTGGCTGGCTTGTCCCAATCACAGGGTCTAGATCCATTTCAGTGGACAGGTCTGGTAGTGGTTGAATGTTAGACACGAGCTGATCATAAGGTTGTTGCCCTTCAGGGGGAAGAAAACCTGAGGTGCACAATCACAGTTTGAATTAAATAATTAATCAAGGAGCCCATACGTTCATGAGCAAATTTTAAAATGTCGATTACACGTTAATAAAGGAAGGCATCATCATAATGAGTCGCAAAATCAGCGAAAAAAGGGATGACAAAAAAGTGAAAGCACTTGCTTGCTTGGATCACACTAAACACTTTTTTTTCAGAGCGCTTTTGTAAGAACACACAATGCGCGTGATGACCTTAAAATGCTAAATCATTTTTGAAAGGAGTAATGCAAAGCCTTCGGAACTGGTTCAGCTTTATTGTCTAGACCAGGGGTCGGCAACCTTTCGCACTTTAAGAGCCAAATTAGTCCGTTTGTTACAATACGAAACCCAGCAGGAGCCGCAAAACTACCGTCAGGTCCACAAATTTCAGTTATTCCGAAAATGATTCCTGTAAAAAGGTCTTTGTTTACCTTCAAAAGGAGCCACAACTGGGAGTTCAAAGAGCCGCACGTGGCTTTGGAGCCGCAGGTTGCCGACCCCTGGTCTAGGCACACAAGGTATGTTAAAAAATAGCTTAGCTTTAAGTGGTATTAATGAATTAAGGAGGGTCCCAAACGTGAGTCTAATCCGTATTTGAATTGTACATTTAAAAAACGTAGGCCTACCTTGTTCACTGATTATCTATTCTAACTTACCCGAATGAGAATGATGGGCCGAGCTGATAGAACTGTGGTGAGATATTGGGGGCTGAATTGATTGTTCATACTGTACCATCGGATCAGCGCTCATTAGATCGCCACCCTACGCAAAACATGTAGTGATTAAAACAACCGCTTGGAGGCCAACAAAATAAACGTATGGCCTAGAACACACGTAACACATACATCTTTTCACTGAAATTACGGTATGTAAGCAAAATAACCTATTTCACGGAAGGTATGTTTCAAACATAATAGGCGAGCTTGCAGTAGATTCATTTTCTTCTTATTCAAGTAATGAGAAAGCAACGAAAGCGCTCTGCTATGAACAAATTGATTCTGATGTTTACTATGTTTAGTTTACCGGTGATTTTTGCTTCCTTATTCCTAGTTTGATGAAATTCGTTAATCACAAAGTGTTTATCCGAAGTCGTAAAAAGCTTGAGGAGTAAAACCCACAACTTAGCGACAATGACAGAAAAACTTAGTTCCATCTGCTGTGCCACGGAAATGACGTAACTAGAGCAGTCTGTGGTTCAACTATTTTTCAAAAATTTTACACCTATTTCACAAATGATAAACAACTTAACGAATTAACATACCTGGTAATGGCCACCTTCCTCTTTAAACAGAGAAGTAGTTAGTTCAACTGACAAGCGTTTCTTGTAATCATAAGACTTGCCCTCTGACATGCGAAATAATGCAGCGGCTGCGTAGGTGGCTGAAACAAAAACAAATCAGAATAAAGTTTTGAAAAAGCTAAAACTCAGCATCTACTCCTCTGAACTGGGACAATATTTTATAAGGTCTTGCAAGGCAGTGCGGTTTCCAGGCTCGGACCAAATTAATTGGCACAGCCCTGGCTCTATTTCACAATAAGTGATATGCTTTCCTCAAGCTGCAAGAAGCGAAAATATCCAAATGCAGCTCCGCAATTACATCCATAAACCATGGTCTTTAATCTATTTCGTTATTTTTTCGGAATAGATAAATATTTGCATTAATTTGGTCGATTTTCGACTTCACTACCAACTTTGTATAGCTTTAGAGCAGGCTTGCAAATTAAGCAAACTTGTGTGACGCAAGAGCAAAACAAACAACATCCCACTTACCGACACCCTCATTTTGGGAACGTAGAAGTTCAGTCAAGGGTGCTGTGCCTCCTTCTCCTTCGATAATAGCAACTCCTTCTCTATCCTGGGCCAACTCACACAACACACCAGCGGCTACCCGCTGAATGTTCTCGATCTTAACAATAATTTATTTTTATGAACATGAAATTTCGCAAGTGACCAGTGACCACTGGGACCAATCTGGGCCTAAAGTTACCAGGTCGCTTCCTGTCAGTCTTTAAGTGACCATTGACCACTGAAAATGCGCATTTTTGAAAAACTTGTCAGAAAACGCAGCAAACGGCATAACTAGGAGGTTAGCAATAACAAACAATACACTAAATAGCCAAGAAATAGCATAAAACCTTTAAGCAGACATTTTGACTCGCTCCTAATGCCATTGTCAGCACTAAAAGCTAACGCTAACCCAGATTAGCGTAAGCCTTGTTTAAGTTTAAGATAAATTGGCTGATTTCGGCATCATGGCTTAACAACCCAGCTAGTGCAGGTTATAGAATTCTTAAAAGTTCTTAATTATTTGTTCAAAAGTATGCAGGTTTCGCAAGGTAACCAACACAAAACGTCAAAAAGAAAAATTAATAATTGCACGAATGTTTTTTACTTGAGAGCATAAGAGCTGAATGAACAGTGGAATAGTATTCAGATTTCTTATGACATCTCTGTTGTGTCGATCTCGGGCTAGAATATGCAGGGTTCCGGTACTTCCTTCCACTATCTCTTCCATGCGAACGCCGTCCTGCGTGAAGAATCATGTGATTAGTCAAGCCGAATACCAATCCCAATTCACTGCTTCCTATTGATTGCCATGAGTTGTTTTGGATTTTCAATTCAATGAGGTACAAACACTTTCAAAAATAATGCACTACATGTTGTATTTGCTAATCAGGACGATGAGACACGTGGCGTCGGCTTAACCTACAATTACTCAGGCACGCAAAAAATGGTTAATTATATGAGCTTTAATTAGCACCTCTTTGTCTCATAAGAGCAACTTCAAATTCCAATAAAAACAGCTTTTTTGTTGAAATACAAAATCTATTTGACACCTACCACATAATGAGAAAGTTGATGACTGTTGCTCGATGACAAACTGCTTCGGCGCTGTGAATCTTGATGGGATCTCATCAGAAGTTGTACAAGGCGCGGAACTGCACCGTGTTCTCGCAGAGGAGCATGGTTTGCCTCGCATAATGCCAAATTCCGAATCAATCCGATTACAGCCTAAAAAATATTATTACCAAAAATAATATTGACAGCGGATAAGCAAACACTAAAATTTTACAGATCAAAAAATGTGATAAGTAAAATTGATCAAGACTAGCACCACCACTCAGGAGTCTATCAAGTCAAAGGTGAGAGTTCAGACTCTAGTTTTCAATTAGAGCTGGAAAAAGTTGAAGGTGACATCTAAGGTTGCTTGCAAAATTCAATACCTAGTAATCAATGCGATCAACTGTACCGTACACTAGGCCTGTCGCGTAAGATCACCACCAATGCTTGAATCAACGATTTAGGCTCGCTACTTATCGAAGGGCAATTTTTCTTACCTTGATCAACGGCCACTTGGAGGGCGGATGGAGCAGTTTCACCAGCACGGGCATGCCATAGTGATTACGAACAGCGTTCTGAGCCATTTCTGCGTCAGGATGACGCGAAGTTAAATGACGCAAAGCACAAACGGTAGGCTCAGTTATATCCTCCCGGTCACCAGCTTGCAGCAATGTTCTAACTAAAGCTTCAATGCCACCAACCTAAAAAAATGTTGCTTTGTATGACGAGAATAATAACTGAGATTATTTTCAAAACTACCGGCCGTTAGCTCAGTTGCTAAGCGCACGCTATCGATACGGGAGGTCTGGGGTTCGATTCCCGGGCCGGTCAAATCGGCACAACGTCGCCAACGGTTCGCCACCGTTGCGACGATTCTTCGGAGCTGTGTTGCCCAGGCGCTAAGCCGCGGAGATGGGCCCCGCAACTCGTTACACGCTTCGGCGTAAAACGGCGAGTATAATGAAGATTTGATTTTTTTTGATTATTTTCAAATTATTGAACAGGAAATTCAACAGTAATTGGGGAAGAATGCGAAGTGAGCTTTGTGCTCTTTGAGTCAGCAGTGCCACCAAATATGTATGTCAAACTCCAACTGTGAATCGAACCCGTCACGTAGAATCTGTAAACCGCGCGCAGCACCTCCAGGACATGTCGCTGACAAAAGTAATAGTCGCTGCGAGTAACATTTGTGCACAAAAACAGACAATCGGGTGCGCATTTTGCAATAGTACCAACATCGTAACTCAACTTTACATTGCAAATGCCTAAAAATAAGCATTTCGAGTCAGCCATCTCTGTTGACGATGACAACATCATAATATGTAAATTTCGATTCACGATAAAGCAAATCAGTACATTGGCTAATAGTCCGTTTTTCTCTAACCAATACGTTCGTTCACCTGACATACAATGAACCAAAATAAAATCCTTGGTTAATGTTGCTGCGATCAATGACGAATTAGGTGTATGGACTAATCTGAAGAACTTTTGGAAGTCAAAAACATGCAAAAATGACCAACTCAGTTATTCAAAAAATCAAAGTAGTGTAGTCAGCATCTATACAAAACAAACAAAACCCAAAAATCACATTATTTTAAACCACACCCACCTGACAGACTCTGGTTTTGTTGCTCATGTTGTTACAAGTCAAATTGCTCAAGATACCAGCAGCACAGGTAACCACACTGATATCGTTGGATGAAAGAAGCTAGAATATTAATACACAAGCTATATCGCATGAAACGTTTGAAAGACTATGCAATGAATGTAGCATGCGACTACGTCAGCCCAACAGCCATAGTGGGCTTGAACTTAGATAGACATTACACATTCTAAAAGAACAATGGCAGAAATAACTAGTTTTAGGTCCGTTTTTTTGCTTAACAAACCTCTATTTAACTTATAAGTTACCTTTATGTTCAGTGACATTCCAAACTGAATTCAAAACCACCAATATTATGGTGAAACAGCACGTGCTTCATCATCTCCATAAAAACGACGTTAATAAAATTTTGACCGATTCCATACCATTTACTACTTTGTTAAATTTTGGCTTGAACACAAAAGTTGCGAATTTATCAAAAAGTTTCATCAAACTTATGATTATGAAAACTAGGCCCAGATATGAATTCATTTCTAACCTGAACCATCATTTGCAAAAGGTTATCAACATGATCCTGCTTAGTGCCTGCGTCTGAAAGATTTCTGAGAGTCCACAAGCAATTCTGTACCAGACGTTGAGATGTGGCCGTTAAATGAATGGCCAAAGCTTGCATCCCACCTATAAAGCAAAATGTTAACATACAAAGTAATCAGGTGCGAGGTGCAAAGTTACCATATTGGAAGAGAAAAATATACTCAAAGAGAGAACACGTGAAGAGTTTGCAGAGGGAATATTTTTTTTTGCGAAGTCGGCGTCGAGCCACGCAAAAACGAGAAAATCGGACTCAAAGGTACGGAAAAGTTATTTCGGAATCAGTGGGCCTCCATGACTCCTAAACCCCTATCACAGCTGAATAAATCTATAAATTTGCTTTTGTTGATGGTCAAAAGCTTTCCGATCATTTGGAAATTTCGGTTTTGGTACAACAACAGCACGTAAAGCTAATGACATTGTGCTGATGGTAATGGTGTCGATGATTCAAGGTTGTATGAATCAAAAATGAACTTTACACACAACATTTGATAACGTATAGTGCAAACAAGCTTACGCATACGTTTGTAAAGAAATTTATATTTATTTCATGTAAGAGCGGACTAGCTATTAAATCACGGGGACGCGCGCGCACACACATCACACTGCGTAAACAACGACGCGCAAGCAAACGACGAAAAGCAGACAGCGATCAAATCGCCAGTAGCGGTAATATGACGCAGTGTAACATGACATCACAGGAGAAGTGGCTTCAACAAACGGTTTCCTTAAAAGGATATGTAGACACAGTAATTGTAGGAATGAAAAGACTTGAATACGAGAAAACTTACCCGCTTCAACAATGGCTGGCTTGTTGTTTGAGCACACTGAGAGGACTTTCAAAACTCTACAAGTGGTCCAAAGTAGCTTCTCGTAATTGTAAGTCCTCATTATACGAACTAGCTCTTGTGGACCATTGCTGGCCAGTATGATCAACTACAACGCACAGACATTAAACTAGCTAATGTTAAAAGTTACTAACTGATGTTTCTGATTAGTGACAAGTTGGCGGTGATTAAGCTTTGTAATAAATTATTACAGTAACACTGTCTTTTTAACACGGTTTCATTCAATTACAATGCAAATTGAGACATTAAAAGTGATTTTTTTTAACTAATTAACAAACACCTTACTGTTTTAGACTGTAAACTTTACAAAGCTTTTAAAAACCTCACATGTATAAAATCTTTCATTAAAAAGTACACAGGCTACGAAAGCATAAGCCAAAAGTTACATTTTATCTTAAAGCAAGCCTTCTTTTTAATAGCATAAAGTCATCACAAAATGTTAGCTATTTTCTGGGACAAATTTTAAATGAAGGTTGTACATGATAATTAAACTTAAATAATGGTTGTGGTGAAATTTAAATGCATGGTACGAACCTAGCAATGACGATGAGTGGAAAAAACAGAAGTAATTTAAACAGGAAATCAACAAATGAAACAATTTTACAGCCATATAAAGCTGACCACAATAGCCCGATAATAACTCAGAAATTTAACACATTATGAAATATACAGATATCTATAACGTTACACAACAACCAGGTATATAATTAACTTTAAATTAACATAATAACCAGCGTAAATACGCTGTTCAGTTATATTACCTTGCTTTCTTGATTGCCATAGGCTAGAATTTGCAAGCAATCAGTATCAATTGCCAAAAACTTGACATTGTCAGTCTGAAGCAAGTGCACCATCTTTTGCAGCCCCCCAGCCAGCCTCACAGCTTCTTTGGCCCCTTCTTGATGTAACAGAAGGTTATGCAAAGTTGTTATGGCGTAGAATACCACAGACTGAACCGGTGAACTAAGCAATAAAAGAATTGGTATTAAATAATATACGTCCAGAAACTAGCCAAGTTTGACAAGACCGTGATGGTTAAAACAACGGTCTCTATTAAGAACGTACTTCTACGAAATGAATTGAATTAGACCAACTGATTAGGAATAAATTAAGGACATTGTTCATAATAACGGCAACGCTACGCAAAGAAGTACAAAAGGTCAGCTAGTACTAAAGCTGAAACAATCTGGAGAGGTTTCAGTCTCGTTGTTAATGCTAGTAAATGACAGTTTGGTTATGCTAATCACAAATTTGCGATGCCGAAACATCTACGCATGACTGCTCGGATAAGCACTAAGCAGCACCAAACAAGTTAGTGATAAGAAAGTAAGTAGCAACAACATCAAGTCTAAACACCAAATATCAAGGCTCCAAACTAAACCGCAATTTTCACATTCCAAGGAAAAGTACTCGATTTTTTGACAGAGAATAACAGGTTATTTTTAAATGCTATTGAACAGAACATTCAACTGTGATTTAAAGAGACAGCGAAGAGAGCATGCGTGGTTTGAATCAGAAGCCACTTGCACTATATGTTCAACGCGATTGGCTCCAGTCGTGAATCGAATCCGTCATGATGGATCTGCAACCTGAGTGCGATACCGCTAGGCCATGTCACCGACATCTTTAATCTTCATGCTGCACTCGTTATTACCTCAACATTTTGACCAAAGCTGGAATGCCTCCAGACTTGAAGATTGATAGCAAACCTTGCCGATCATGAGACAAGTTATGCAGAGCACCAGTGCAGGCTCTTTGAGTTTCCACGTCAGAAGCATTCTACAAAATATCACTTGATATCAATCTGGGGGTCACATTTCAAAAAAGAACTTCAACAAAATGCTTAAACTTAATCTTTTTAGGGAAAGCCAAAATTCAAAATATTACTCCTTGTGGCGTTTCTTTCGATATAAGAAGTAGTGTATTATTTTTTTCTCACGAAAAACTTTTTCAAGCAAACAGCTTGGAGAGCTATATTATGCACTAAGTGAATTTCTCATTTTCTATTTTGCTCTGGCTTGTGCCATCAAGATTTTTGTTTGTTTTAAGGCTAAGTGGATCAGAAGGCTGCACATAAGCAAGTACTAGTAACACAAAAGCAACGATCCCGTGTAATTTTATTCATTTTTATTGGTCAATAAACAAATTCTATTAATCATGCAATTTTCCGTAACACCATTCGTCTACACCATTTAATAGCTTCAGAATAACTAAGGACTAAACTCTAAAGCGATTTTTTCTGACTAAAAAAACTTGAAACTGTGATTTATTTTAGCAAAAATGTAACCAAAATGAGACTTTATTTAAAAAACTACAGACAACAAAAAAGCAGCAGCGGTTTGTGCTAAAAAGCAATAAAATAGTCCTAACAGGTACTCAAATCATGGTGCAAGCACGTAATAGTATATAACATTCTTTGGTTAAAAAGTTTCTGTGTTTAGCAAGTAGCTTCAACGTGGAAAAGCTTCTTACGACTGCAACTTGTACCACTGAGAAGAGGAAAGCCGGTGCAAATACCCAGAGGCCCACGCTGGGGTGGGTGACTTTTCTTTTTTAAAAAGAATGTGCCTATTAAAGATATGTTTAATATTTTTCGAGGATGCCTTTTGGTTATACCTATTTGATTTTTTTGGCCCAAAACCTTAAAAGCGTCTCAGCAGCCCTGACGCTCATGCATTGTTGGAAGGCGTGAAACTTTGGGGGCTTTATATTTAGCACATAAACACTTTGATGCAGTATGAAGGTTGTAAATCTGTTAAAACTAAAGCAATAAAAGATCAGAAAGTTGAAAAATTAGGCAAAAAATAGCACAAAAACACTGTGACCAAAACAATAAAATGTAACCGAAAAACACAAGAAATGTAACTTTTTGCAACCTTGCATATAACTTAAATACCGACCCTACACCAGAGAAATTTTGTTACCGTACCACGCTTTTTTACGTTAATTGAAGCCAGTAAAAAAATTGCAACTTTTTTGACCAAAAATCGCCCTATTAATGACATTAATAAACCAAAACTACAAGCATTTAATCTTAAACCAAAAATCGATGTGTTACCTGCATAGCACGCACTAAGGAAGCTACCAACTGTGGACTGTTCATAAGAGCTTGGCGACTAGCAACTTTCTTTGATAGCAAGTGCACCATTTGAGCTGCCTGTTGAACCACTACTGGATCGTCGTCATTCAACAGAGCAATTAGTTCTGGTATTGCTTTGGTAGCAAGATCAGCATCATCCTAAACATTAATCAATCATCTCAATTTTTTATGAGCTGTTTAGAAGATAAAAGAGACAGCTATCTGTAAACTCGTCTTTTTTTTCGGTATAAATTTATAGGCTGACGCATAACCCAAAGAACTTCATTACAAAAACAACAAACAGAGTCAGCTTGGTAACTGAGCGAGCATAGATAGCATTTCACATTCTCCAGGCTTTTGTGGAAGTTAAATCTCAATAAACTTAATTTGCAAACCAGAAGAGCAGTGATTGCCAGCATACAAGTGAACAATATGACAAATAAACTAGAGCTTTAAAATAACAACAAAATCACAACATGCTCTACTAAAATCAGAACTAATCTTAATCCAGGTGTTACTGTAATTAATTCAACATTCAATACTAATACGTGGCAAAGATCACAGGTTACAATAGCTCACAAAAAAAATTCCTTGCACAATATATTTAGTGGTACATCAGAAGTGAGGCCACATACTTGATAATGAATCAAATTCACAACAGCATTTTTTAGCATTTGTGATGGTTGAGCCAGTCTTTGGACAGATGTAGGAACATTTTGCTCATATTGTGTGCTTGGTATGGGATGCATACTTCCATCTGCTGGTAAAGTTTCAGGGAAAAGAACTTCTCGCACTCGGTCGGCACGAGTTTGCATATATTGGTCTTGCATTTCTAAACAAAATCAATAAAATCAATCATATAACTAATTAACAACCTACCACCACAGCATGGCTAACTGCTAAACACACAGACTTTAATAATCAAACTTCTGGAATCATTTTTATCAGTGAGGTTGAACTTTTGTTTAAATTCAGTGTTAGGTGTAGGGAATGACCGGGGCAGCAATTTCGGCCGGGGCCGGGGTTTATACAATGCTACAGTATATATTGTGTCTAGAATGCATAGCTAAGTAGACTACTTGCGTCCTCACTCCTCATGTAAATGCCGTCAATGTTGTTACGTAATGCTTTCAGTCACGTAATGCTTTCGTAATTGTTTTCGTAATGCTTTCGTAATTGTACATGCTCTTCATTGAGCTTTTCATTAGTGCATGACAAACCTCAAAAACGCTTTAAGCATGCACGTTCCTTATTTTTACGCACCAACGCATTTTTCAAATAAAATAAATAAAAACTTCATGTAAAAATAATTATGACTTTTATATTCGTTGTATGAGACCACCTAAATTCTTAAAGAGTGGGTTTTTGCACTTTAAAGGTCGTCTTATACGCTGGAACACTGGTGAATAAATTTGACATTCAACCCCAGCCCCGGCCAATTTTAAGACTTCCCCGGCTGGGGCCGGAATGGGGCAAAAAGTGGCATACTCAGCAGGGGCCAGGGCCGGGGCCCCAATCGATTCTTAGTTAGGTGGAGTCAAATTTGGGTTTAAGCTCAAAAAATAGGAGATTGTAACAAACAGTTTTCTGAACACTGGTTCAACAAAAAACATAAACAAAAATATTTTTATTATGTGCTACTTTTGGGAAAAATTTTGTTTTGAGTCAAGCATAAATTTTAGGTATAATATATACCAGTACATGCCCAGATCCACATGAAACTTTGCTTAGACATCCACGGACAATACGATTTACAATTAATCTACCTTGTTTGCGCATGTACATATAATCACAATAAAAAGTATATAAGATGCAAAAATGGTGTAAGATAATTGAATGTTAAAGAGATTATATTTGGGGCAGTATCTACTTAAACTGTTAATATCAGGTTATGTTCTAACGATTCATTCAGTATTATAACATAAATAACAAGCAAGGAAATTCAGAAGCAAATTATCCAACTAATTCAACAGCATAACCCAAATGGAAATAACAGAGTAATTTTGTCACTTACGATTAGCTTCTTCAATAGTGAACTCCTGTTGCCATTTATTTAGCACTTGGTTTGTATCAGGGTAAGTTCCAGATTCGTGGTGACTCTTGCCACTGACAGATGGAGTCGCAGTTGTGGCACCAGATTGAATCCCAGAATCCCAATTCCACATGTGCACTTGTTCTTTTGGGTTACCCCCAGGTAAATCTTGGCTTATCATCATATTATCCATGATGAAATCACTGGTAGTTGATGCAGAAAAGTGAGTCAAAAATAGAAGTTAAAATCAATATACACAATGGTAATATCAATCTAAGCAAAATATTAATATTATATAGCTAGTAATTAATCTGTAAGTAGTGATTTGGTGGTGGCCCACTCTCTATAAAATACACTAAAACCGCTTTCCATAGACAGAGAAAGATTAAGATGCTCTATTTACGCAGTGAATAGGCGAACATTGGCACAAACCTTAAATTCAGAAACTACTGGTACCTGCCATTCAGGTATGAGTAGGAGTAACGCTGAGTGCTTCTTACCGTACTTTGTTACTGGTTTCATATGGTTTGATGACTGTTGACATTGTAATCAAGTTATGCTATGACATCACAATTCTGAATTTGACAACTGCTGCTGTCTAACAAGGCATGCAATGTGATGCAATGGAATGGAAAAGGAGTTTTGGTTTGGAACACATAATGGAAAATGTGGATGCTATTCGTTCTCAAATTATCTTCTATCACAATGGACAGTTCAGGAATTCTCCAACACGTTACTGGTCACTCGCATAGCCTAGACAGACATGCATTGGGTTAAGGTAAGAGCATGCCTGCATTGCACATGACGTCTTGAAGATTTCTCATCAGCTTTAAAGTGACCATCCATTGTAATATACAGTGACTTAAAAATGAAGAGCCCCGAAGATGCTACATAAGCTGTATGGAAAGAATTAAAAGCTTTTAAAAATGGAATGGAAAGTCGTCAATACTTCTTCACTTGGTATTTTCATCACAGAAGTTTTGCTGTTTGTCACAAAGTATCTCGAGCATGCTTCGCTGCTCAGAGGTTTTCACTCTTACTCACAGAAATTTTTTTCACCTTCAAATTGATGGCTTAAACTTACAGCTATGAGCTTAACAATTTCAAACTGAGACTACAAGCCAAACCAAAAGCCAAAAACTTCCTGTGCTGAAGCTCTGAAGTTGCATGAGTTAGAAAGTTGCTTTGTTAGAAGCTACGCAAGTTTGGGTCTCATCTAGAATAAGCCCCCACGCTTTCTCTGTCTGCCAACCTTAATCTAACCTATGACCTTAACTTAACCTATAACCTGACCCTAACCAAATCTAGCCCTAACCAAACTTAACCCCAACTAAATTTAACCCTAACCAAACCTAACCCTAATCAAACCTGAGGGCGGATAGGTTACTAGATCTAACCTGCAAGTTTGCAGTTTGTGGCAAAACTTAGCCGTGGTTCTTCACCACCAATTAAGCCATGGCTCAAGGGAGGGTTCGGGGTTAGGCCCTAACTCCCATTAATAACTCACTAGCGCCCCTAGTGCTCGTGATATAGGGCGTATCTGCCTGTTATGCACATTTGGTGAAGGACTTTGAATGAGACTGATGAGAGGCAAAAAGTTTGGGGCTTGTTTGAATTAAGCCGTGGTTCAAGGTTAGAGTTTAGGGTAAGGCCTTCACCCTTACTAATAACTCACTAGCACCCCTAGCAGTCCTTGTGCTCGTGATATATCCGCCTGTTATAAGATGCGACTTAATTCAAACAAGCTCTGGTTACAATATAAACTCCTGGATTACCACTGTGTATACCCATATACTGGCACCGACGACTGAATTTACGCTTTATTACAATATTACCCTCCTTATCCTGTATCTATTTATCCAAATTTAATTTTACTTTTTTATGATTAGTTTAAGTGGTGATGATGATCCATTCTGTGCTGGTATTTAGTCCATCCACTGCCCAGTAGTTTCCAGTAGGCCTACCGTAACTGATCCATTAGACTATTGCTGCTGTGATGCTGCACCTGCAAACCTAGACTGTATGCCCAGGTTAAATTCAGTCACTCATATTTCCAGCAATACCGTAATAATAGGCACTTACAACGAAGCCTAGATAGCCTACACAGTAAAGGTATCTGAAGATTCCTAATGAGCATCGTAACGACTACCATCAGTATCACTGGGTATAGACAACGCCTATGTGGTTGTTTACTCATTTAAAGACGTTCACCGGTACATGTACCAGTCTACGCTGCAACCTCACAACCAAAGGTGTATAGACCACCCGTACAACCGTAGTTTCTAGTTTGCCAACTCTTGCCTGGACTCCTGGACTCGATCACTTTCGTCAATTTCTTGGCCTTTTCCTTTTCCAGTTTCCACAACCTCACCGCTCAAGGTGTCTGCGCACTACACGGCATGTACGGCCAAGCGCAGATTATTATCAATGCACCATGAACGGACCATCAGCTAAATCTGTCTTGCAACGTTTTGCATACAGGGTGCCAATTTGTAAAATTTAATCTCCAAATGTGTGTTTGCGTGCCGATAAAAAATTGCGTTATATGATGGCGTAAAAGATTTCCCGCGCTTGGCAATACATTCTGCAACTTTGTAGCTACTTTCCGTACTTCGATTTGTACTGCGAACCAATGATGCAATGAAGTTTATTTGTTTTACCATAACGTACTAGAAAGCACAGGTAGGAAACAGCGAAAAGACCATTACTCGGTCATCTAGGTCAACTGCACCTTTTGCCATATCTTACTCTGACGTTGGTTAGTAAAAAGTAAACAACGCAAACACACACACAGACAAAATAATAACAAAAGGTTGAGCAGGTTGTCAGTGACAGCATAACTTAATGACAATCAGAAAGGGGAGTTTGGCTTGGGCTTTAAAGCTAATATAAAGCAGTGTTTAAAAAATAGGGTAAAAAAATAATAACTAAAATACCAACATCCTACAATTCAGAAAACAACATGTACACAAAGCACAAGGAAACAGAAACTTTGTTGTATTTTGCATTAGGGAAATTTTTCAAACTTTTTTGAAGTCAGAGCGAAGAACTCGATTACGGATGGCCCAAAAAAGTCTTTTCTATGCTTAGGAGAGTAGGCCTACTGTAACACAATTTTCTGATAGACAAGTGAGAAATAGGCCTATTGCCCTTCAAGTTTTGCAGCGTAATTCCTTTTTTGCTCATCCGGAGCTTATTACTGCAATTATTGCGATGCTTGGTGATGAAAACAAACCGGTCAGAGATATTGCTGTTGATAAAATTATGTCTCTACGTGAAACACTCACTGCAGGCCACACTGTTACCTCTGAAGAAACAAGCTGCGAGGAAGTAAAAGCAGTGAGAAAGTTCAAGGTTCCATTCACAAACGAAAATGCAACTTTGTAGCCCATCACCAGCTAGTTGATCTGTGCTTAGAGACTGAGCCTCCTCGTCTTTACATCATCTAACAAATGATGAGCTCAAAAGTGTCCGACAAAAACCTATGTTCTTCAAGCAGCCCTGCCACAACCAAGCTGTTGTACGCCATGTTAAGTTGGTCAATCAAACATCCGCTACTGCGGCAGGTTTTGAAAAAGATGACCTTATGCGCCAGATGATCAATCCACGATCTCTCATGAAAAGATTTGATTCTAAAAAGCAATTTGTATAATTCTTTTGAGCTTGTGCGATCTCTATTCACTAAAATGACCACGAATTTACGTTTCGGGAGAATCACTTTTTTTCTAAGTAAAATCTTCTCTTAAATCAGAGATGATCTTGTTAGTTCTGCATCATTTCACACGAACATCAGCTTTCTAGGACATGTAGCCTAGTTCAGAAGATATTGAGTTTTCTTATTTCCGACCAGTAGGTATGTGTGGATTGCTGGTACATTTCTCTTGGCAAGGAGCCAAACTTGGTTTTAAAGTTAGTTTTACCATATTCGGCAATGATCTAGGGGGGGGTTCTTTTTTGATTTCAAAATTTTTTAAATTTTGACCCACCCTAGTGTCTAGTCTTTGTTGCAGTTTTAAAAAATATCTCTTTGTTTTGTTAAATGCGACGGCAGAGTCCGTGATTTGCTGTTTTCTTGAAAAATCCAAAAAAGTTTTGCATTTTGTCTTACAGAAAAAAAACATTGTCAAGAACTTTGAGAGTTTACCGCAACATTTATCGACGATAATTCATCGATTACCGATATCGCTTTAAAAAATTGAGATTTATCGATATCGCCTAAAACTTTTTTGAAACTATCTGTTGTCGTTTTAATACAGAAAGGTTCATTGTGCCTATCACTGCTTGTTCTCCACACTGTCCATCTATGCTTAATGCTGAAAGTAGAGCAATGAATAGGCTACCAATTTTAAAGTCATTGGTTTGAGCCGACTCGGAATCCAAGTCCAAATCTACATCTCCGAGGCGGACACTCTTACCACTCTGCCATCTGAACTGTCGAACCATCTGCGCTCTTACCACTCGGCCATTCATTTGAGAATTGCGAAAAAAGTTTTTATTTTACCATTTGGACAAATATAAAGCACACCATGTGGCAGTTTAAGCACAAGTGAAATTGCAATGCTAGTGAACGGACGCACTTACATTTTAGAAGCACTCTGCTAGCCGACAAAGCAAATTTATGACAAAAGATCGAGGCAGATTTTCAAAACGTGTAGCAATTCCAGCAGAAGGATGCTTTACTATGCCAGCCGATTTGAACAAAAAACTAGACGAGATACTAAAAGCTATTAGCAACCTAACTGAAAGAATTGACGTGATTGACAAAAGGTTTGATAACTTGGAATCACGATTAGATGAATTCGAAAGATCTGTTCACAACAAAATAAGCAATATAGAGAATCAATTGAAGATGTAAGCTGAAAAAAATTCATTGCAAAACATAATGGTATGGTTGGAAAAACTTGAAGAGAGCAAGAACGATCAAGAGATAGCAAATGTAATGCAAGAATCTTACGAAAAAAGGTTCGATATCTTGATTCATGGAATCGCTGAAACAACCGATAGCGCGTGGGAAAACCCGGGACAAACTACAGCTTTGATCCGTACTTTCATGAAAGAAGGGCTACTCATACAAGAGCGAGAGTCTGTCTCATTCGTAGATTGTCATAGACTTCCACAGCGTTCTGTCTTTCGAGGAGGTGTAAAAAAGAACAAACCATGATCTACATCTACGGAACAGGCCAGACACAGAACAGACCAGACACAGATCTACATTTCGAAACATCTTCCTAAACAATTCCAAGATGAACGCGAAACTCTTCTTCCCATGTGCAAAGAAGCCAAAAAATGCAACAAAAAAACTTATTGGAAAGCCGAAAATAGCCATTATTGTCTTTACGTTGACGGCAATAAAATAGAACAGTGAACTCAGCGTGTACCAGCTATGTGCTCAGCATGTTTAAGTTAATTTAATCGATTTTGATATTGCAAAAGTTTTGGTTGTTCTGTTAAACGCGCCCCAAGTTTACCTTGCCTACCTATTTAATACGACAGTATGCTGTATTGCATAAATATCCTGTATAATAATTGTAGTGACGCATACATTTTCTCCTTTGACTGTTAAGCGGGTAGTTTAATACCATTAAAAAGTATTTGTGTGAGCAGTAGATTTGATTTTTCTGCAAAACGGGATTAAACAGTAATTGCTTCAATTTAAACGTTATGTTTAGAATTTGTCGTATCCTGTATCTTTGTTCCAAGGCGCTTACTCGGGTGGACATTTGCCAGAGTATTGCAATCCTTGTTCAGCTTGCAAATTTTAATAGCTTGCTGCAGCTTGAAAATTTTAAGCTCAAAATTTTGTCTTTGCGCCGTCAGCAAGATGTTTATTTAATGAGTATCCGGTCGGGCCAGTGTCAGTATACCGAATTCATTTACTGCCTCATTTACAGCGATATCTGTCGACGGCATGGCAGGTCTGCGATCTGAGTTGTGTGTTTCTCTTTTACTTGCATGAGCGCCAATTTTGAAATCTCTTCAAGTCAAGCTGTCACCATTGAACACGTAGAAATTGATCTTAAACAAGACAATCCACCTGATGCCTTGCATTCTTCACTTTTTGCTGATATCAATCCTAACGAATACCATAACCTCCTTAATGAAGATTTAGATTATGAATTTCACATTACATTTCTTGTTCTTCACCTAAACATTTCTTCGCTTTAGGCACACTTTGATGAACTGAACGAATTTCTCTCAAAATTCTCTCACGCTCCATCGATCATTTTCTTAACTGAAACTCGGATTTACAGGAACCCTACAATAAACGTTAATGTCCCTGGTTATACCTTCCTTCATAAACCCACACCAACAAAAGCTGGCGGAGTGGGAGCATATGTTTCAAACAATCTGAAATTTTCAGAAAATGAAACGTTGAATCTTGACATAGAAGGATGTGAAGATCTCTGGCTTGAAGTTGAACTACAAAGACAGAGGCCTAAACACATTTTTGCAGTAATTTACCGTCATCCTTGTAACAACAAAAACACATTTTTTGAAAGCATGGATAAAAAACTCCAAAATAAATCGAAAAACTACAAAAGTAGTACTAATGGGCGATATCAATATTGACCTATCCACTAATACTACGCTAACTTCAGATTATATGCACCTGTTACATAGTAATGCCTGTTGTAACCTAACCACCAAACCAACACGTGTGACGTCAACAACACAAACCATCATTGATCATATCTTAACTAACGATAATGAATCAATAATGATACCCAGTGTGCTGTCATACAAAATCTCAGATCACTATCCTATCTATTGCGCAATCAAGAATATAGGCTAAATAAGCCCACCAGTGCTTTTAATAAATATTCATTTCGTAACACCAAAAATATTCACGGTAATAATTTTCGTAATGATCTGGAAACCGCCTTAGCACCCTTACTATTAAACCTCATGTCGACATCAGTTTCACAAGAGACATTACATGAGCACTTTAATGAACTTTTATCAGCTATATCCTATGTAATTGATAAACACGCCCCAGTTCAAACTGCAACCCGCAAACAAAAAAAACTTCAGAAAAAACCCTGGCTAACCAAAGGTATTTCAATTTCAATAAAAACTAAACTATCTCTTTACAAAAGTTACTTTTTAAATGGTAACGATTTTGAAAAAAATCATTACAAAAAATATGCCAATAAACTAACGAGGGTAAAAAATCTCTCAAAAAAGTTATATTATAATGATAACATCACTAATAAAAAAAATCATCCAAAAAAACTTTGGAAATTCATTAACTCCGTAATTCCATCAAAACGTTCAGCTAAACCTCCTCTAACTAAATTAAGTCATAATGATTCTTTTATAGAAGATCCCCCTGCCATGGCAGAACTGTTCAATAATTACTTTATTAAAATAGGGGAGACAATAGCAAGCTCTTCTGCTAACAAGGTTTCTTGTGATTTTAGGCGCTATCGGAAACATTCCACACTCGAAACTATTGCATTAGACGCCCCTCAACCTGCCGAAATTTATAACCTAATATACACTTTAAACCCAAGTAAAGCAAGTGGGAAAGATGACATCTCTCCTTTTTTTATTAGAGTAGGAGCTAAAGTTTTAGCACCCTTCTTGTCAGTATACTTCGGATTTTGTTTTGAGCTGGGCTTTTTTCCTAGCACTTTTAAAACCGCTAAAGTTGTCCCAATTTTCAAATCAGGAAATAAACATCTTGTTCAAAATTATCGCCCCATCTCCCTCCTTGTCAAAAGTATTAGAAAAATTGATAAAATCTCGCCTTCTGAAATTTTTGACAAAACATAAAATTTTATACGACCTCCAATACGGTTTTCGTGAAAAGCACAGTGTATTGCATGCACTCCTAGACGTAACTTCTTTTAGTTATGATGCTATACAAAATAAGCAAACCACGGCGCTAATCTTAATGGACTTTACAAAAGCTTTCGATACTGTATCCAACGAAATACTAATGCACAAGTTATATTACTATGGCATACGCGGACTTGCGTACGGACTAATTGTTAGTTATCTCTCACGCAGAAATCGATTTGTTGTTGTTAATAACACAGTCTTCTCTTAAACCCATCAATATTGGTGTTCCGCAGGGATCCATACTAGGCCCTCTACTTTTTCTCATTTACGTTAATGATATATGACAGGGGTGGCCAACCAGTCAGATGACAAGAGCCGCATTTCTTGCTGTGTTTCAGCAAAGAGCCATATCATACACGCAAGGGATAATGATCGCATTAGCATCACCACACCTCTTATTGATACTCATGCTTTGCTTAGCCAGATTAAGTTAGTAGTATACCGGCCGGTTAGCTCAGTTTGTAATGACATCGCTATCGTTGCGGACGGTCTGGGATTTGTGGCCTGGGCGGTCTGGGTCAAAGTGGACAAAGTGTCGCCGCCGCTGCGACATTTCTTCGAATTCGAAGCTGTGTTGCCCAAAGTCCGTAAGTTATGCGGACTTTAGTGTTGCCCAAGGCGCAAAGCTGCGGAGATAATAACTCAAATGGTTGTAAGAGCGTCCACCTCTGGAGATACCGACTTGGGTTTAATTCCGAGTCGGGTCAAACCAATGACTTTAAAATTGCTATTCAGTTTTCTTGCTTGACGCTCTGCATTAAAGGGACAGTATGGAAAACAAGCCGACAAGTTTAGTTGTTGTGCCGTTGGGGAAAGCAATTTGTGGAATTCCCCCACCTTGATGTGGTGGACAGGTGGCCGGCAACTCCTAAGCGAGCTCTTTATAGCTTTTTGATCGCTTTCTTGAGATAGGAGGATAAACGTGCAACTAAATACAAATAGATGGTCCCCGACACTCGTTAGCGCCTCGTCGTAATTCTCCAAAGTGATTATTACGTCATAATGCAACTTATGCGTTGGCAAACGCTACATCATTACAGAACGAGGCTGCTAATAGAAGAAACACAGCATGTGAAAATGAGCCACATGAAACTGGGCAAAGAGCCGCGGGTTGGCCACCCCTGATGTACGTAATGCAACTAACTGTAACCCACGACTATTTGCGGATGATGCATGTTTTGTATTGGGTGATATTTCTCCTAAGGCGCTTGAGCTTAATTGTAACGCAGAATTACAAAATTTATTTAGCTGGTGTGCAGCAAACAAATTACAAGTAAATCAAAAGAAATCTTTTGCCATTATAATACCTCCTAAAATAAATGCTGCTAGTATAGATCTAAACTTAAGGTATGAAAACAAAACAATTACTTGTTGCAAGTCATCAAAGTACCATGGCGCGACGATTGATAATAAACTTAAATTCAAAGCTCATATTCGTAACATTGAAGGTAGAATTGCTCGATCAGTTGGCATATTGACCAAACTCCGTCATCTCTTTCCTTCCTCCGCTCTTCTTTATTATGCCCTTATACACCCTCACCTCTCATTTGGTCTTCCAATTTGGGGCAGCACATACCCAACATATATTCAAAAACTACAACGATTGCAGAATAAAACTATCAGAATAATATCCAACGCAAGTCGTAAAAATTTCGTTACTCCGCTTTACAAAAAATATGGTGTTCTGAAACTCGCTGACCTATTCATCAAATGGCCAAAATTATGTACCAATTTTCTAAACAAAGCCTTCCCTCACATCTTAATTGCCTATTTGCCCCGCTCTCCACCGTACATGAACGCTGCACTAGATCTAAAACTAAGCAAAATCTTTATATTCTCAACCTCCCGGTGTCAAAATTCTTTTAAATATCAGGGATCAAAAATTTGGAACTCTGTAACTACTGATTTAATGCAACAAACTTTCAGAAAGTTCAAGATCAATTACAAAAATCTACTGCTCGAAAGTTACCATTAAGCTTCGCTTATGCTTGTCTTTTTTTCTATTTTTGTATTGTCAATCATCAACTTTTTTAGCTCGTAATTTCGAATTAACGTGTCAAACATTGACAAATTCCAAGGTGGCTGCTTGACTTGAAGACCGTAAATGGTCCCTTCGCAGTCTCTCGTCGGTGATGCTATATCTATTGGATTTATTATCGACAAAATAAACTGTTCTGTCTTTCTGTCCACTACGCGATTCATTCAATAATTTGATTTCAGCCTTCGCAGCTACTGAGAATTTCAATAGCAGATTGCAAGAAGTTTGGCGTTAAAGATGCGGTATTAGTTAGCAAATATTGTTTTTTCAAAGAGTTAAATGAGCAATAGTGTATACTCTTGGCTCAGAACATCATAGCATCCAGTCCTTCTTCCAAAAACTGCTTATAAATGCTCATAAATTTGGCTATAAAAGCTTCGATATGATAAATTGGCTTTTGTCCCAAATGAATTCGATGCTCGTATTCCGCCGCCAATTGGGTCACTTCTGTTTTTAAAGTTCCGTCACAATTGTGAACCAATTCATCGTATATCCCCTAAAAGTAAACAATAAATTACTGAGAAGAGGTCTGAAGTTATATTCGAATTATAAAATGAACTGTTTCGAAATTTACCTCACCAATAACTTTTTAACGAATTTTAACAATCCAAACTACCTATAGGTCTAAGTTTTTACCGATGCTCACCTTCATTATCACGTCAGCAGGTATACATTTCGTTAGCAATTCATAGAGTCGCTGGCGAACTTCCAGCAATCGTTTTGGACTCTGTTCGGAAACTATTGCGTTGGCTGTTTCTCGAAGATAGATCTAAAATGATCAAACACCGTGCACGCTGTTGCAAAGCGACGTTTCCGAAAGCACAAGTTTAATATTTCTACTATCATGCTGACACTTGGGACATATTACACAGCAGCTAATTTTTTTAAGGCCATTCGGAGTAGTGTTAGGCCAACTGTGTTTCCTCCCAGAAAATCGGGACGGGAAATTTGGGGTTCTAAAATATTTTCCCGGGAAATTTTTTTACTTTAGTAAGGATTGCAGTGGTACTGATATCTGTCATTACCACACAAAAAATGCGTTACTGCAAATTAAAGATTTTTTTGTTTATATAGGTACTATTAAAAATTACATTTTTAAAGACGGAATGCTTGCAAGATCAAAATTTTTTTCTTAATTTGTCGAAAAAATTGAAAAACTCAAACTAAGTTTCTCAGAACAACATACCGGTAACAAAATGCTAAAAATGAGATCTAAAATAACAAAAAAAGGCAAAAAAATCAAGCTCGGAAAAATTTCTCGAAGATTGTCGGGATCCCGAGAATTTCTCCGGATTCTTGAGAAAGTTTTTGAAAATTTCCCGTTTCCCGGCAAGTTGAAAATCCGGGAAAAAAGGAAACCTTAATTCGGAGTGTTCAACGGCTAAGCTAACCTTTAACTCACAACCGTTAGTTAAGCGTAGGTAGAAGTAATTGCGACTCCATCGAGAGAAAACTTGAGGTTATCTATTGAAATTCATGACGAGTAGTCTAGATTACAAACAGACTTTGCAAATGTACCACTTAAAGTGTATTTGGGACCCGATTTCGATTTGACTTTAAAAAAACGGATATTTGCATAGTGGCAAGCGGTGCCACGTAGTTCGAAAATACGAGGAATCAAGGATTGAATTTTACATTGCCTACCTCCCAGTCTGGCTCCATAATAGGTTGATCCGAAGTAAAAGGATATTGCTGCACGCGACAGGTTTCACACATTAATAAAGCGCGACGAAGGTTTCGTTTCGAAGCTGCAGCTATCCTGCAAAGAACCACAATAAAACTGCGTTTGCACTTTCCAACATGTGTTGTAAAATTGGCACGCTTTTATCATTCAAATTGCAATCGACAACTTTTATTGTGCGGACTTTCGAAGAATCGCGTAGTTCAAAAATCCTTTTATGAACGAACACCACTGTCGACTTCGAGTAGTCTTGCAAAACAAAAGCCTTATTTTATGAGAAAAACACTATCGTTTCTGCACTGTGTGTGAACAACCCGTCTGGGCAATTTTATCGTGCTAGTTTTCCCCGGAGTTGAGTCGAAAACTGCATTTTGCATAAAAACGTCTATTATGTATCAACTCCTCTTCAACCCCATTACGTGGACTGCTGTACTGTAGACGCATTGAAAAACGTATACGAACAAAAGTGCTGAAGAAGCATTAATCATTGTAAGAACTTTAAACTTCACCAGTCATTTTCTCGGTCAACTTGCAGTTGAACATAATAGCAGTTTGAGCACAACTACAGCAGATATAAAACGATATACACACAGTTTCATTCTGAACGTCATATTTCGCAGCAAACACTAACCGATCAACTAGTTCTTGGGGAATAGTAAGACCTTCTTTTTTGCAGACAGTCTGAATTATTTTTTGAATTTCTTCGGTTTTCGGAGCTGGTACACGTATAGCTAAACACCGGCTTTGAATAGCAGGAATTACCTGAAAATAAAAAATATTTTTGAACTTTGCAAAGCAATGCTATCATGCATGCAGAAACACGCAAGTGACACAAAACCAGCATTAAAGCAAGAAAATTAAGCCACCCATTTAACAAAAAGACGTATTCACTTTTACTATAATTGAGTAAATTCGTTCAATCAATCAAAATCTTTCAGTTCACAATCAAATCAAAATCTTTCAGTTCACAGACATGCACGAAAACGACTAAAAAGTATATAGGGATACCTTGCTCGTGGAATTGCAGTAGAGAATCAGCCTACAGGTGGACATATATTTCTCCATTGTTCGTCTCAATGCATGCTGTGCATCTCTAGTTAAGCGATCAACCTCGGTGAGGACGATCACCTGCAAAAAAGTGACGTTGGGTTTTGTACTCAGAACTCGAGCTTGCTTAAATGACCATAACCGGTCAAAAAATGTGGGTCATTATCATTTGTTTAGGTCATATTTTGAAAAGTTTCTGAAGCAACCCCAAAGCAAAAATATAATACAAGAGATATCATAGATCTATTGCAGCATAAAACACTAGTGCAGAATGTACAAGTTAAGTCTTTTATACCTGTTACAAATCATGCAAGCTCAAAAATCTTTTGCAGTTTGATTTAAAAGCAGTAATAATGGCGATATTTATTGATTTTTTCAGCAATAAAATCTTTTCATGCACGCAATTGCCAACACCAAATCTTTGTCGGATTTGGTCAGGTAAACACCCACAGTCAATTCACCAAACAGTTTTTAATTAATTGAAACCAAGAATTAACAAATTAACAAAGTGCGGTACACATAATTGAGACCAAGAAGTAACAAAATCTACAAAAAAAAATTGTGTCAGTTCTAAATTTTGGCACTGATATGTCGATATCCCTGCAAGTGATAACAAAATACAATAATTGCCGGTACCTTGAAATGTCGCTGAGCAGAAACTTCTAGTTGCTGTGACTGAGCAACTGTTTTAATCAGTTCTTGAATAACCACCCTGAAAACGTGAAGCAATAAATTAAATTCTGACTTGCATTAGAGCAATAACATCATCTTAGGTCTAATATACTAGCTAAGGTTTTAAGCTACTAAAGTTGTGTTAACACAGAATATAATCTACACCATAGCTTCTTGACTGGGGGTGCCAGCATTCCTTGGGGTAAAAGCATTTCTACTGGGGAAAGTGGGTGCCAAAATCTATCACTCTTTAGGAATAGGATTTATGTATATATAATATAGTATAACATAAGGAGTGCAAGATTACATTCATCAATGCAAATAGGTGCAAGACGCATCACAAATAGGGAAGCACTGATCCACACAGTGTTTGAAGCGAAACTTTTTGGATCAACTTTGCAAATAAAATGGCATAAAGTGAACAAATGTAATCGAGCCATGCACTCAAATGCTGAATTGTTTATTATATCCTGCAATGACGACTTATTTGCTTATTTATTAAACAATACAATGTACAAACAAGTGATTGTGGAACACAATAATGAGAACAAAGACCAGTCAGTTTAGTTGTTAAAGCACACACCATTGATATGAGAGGTCAGGGGTTCAATACCTACGCCTGCCAAACAGCACAGTGTCGCCGATGGCTCACCACCGATGTGGCGTTTCTTTAGAGCTGGGTTGCCCACGAGCTAACCCGCGAAAATGGGCCTTGCTGCTTGTTACATGTTTCAGCACACCGTCGTAAGTATAATGAAGATTTGATAACAAATATAACGCAAAGCTACCTGTCATGAAGACCAGCATCACTCGGTGTTACTTCAATGTGGTAATTACTGGACAGAGTAGCTATTTCAATTTTCTTTTTTGATGGTGTTGTAAATGCATGCTTTTCAATTCGAAGTTTTTCAACACCAGATCCATACATTTCTTTTAAAAGGCACATAATTCGAGTTTTTTTTCCTGTGAAAACAATAAAGTATTAGTGTTTTTAAACAGTCAGATCTGAGATCAATAACTTCACAATCTACCATTGTTCCCTCTAAGTTTTTAGCAAGTGCAAATTTGCCCAAATACGAACTTTAATCAAAAATTAGCCCAAAGATTTAAAGGGTTTAAAGAAAGTTTGATTCAATTTTTGCTCAAAGTTGTTTCCAGAGTAAGAAACTTTCATTTTGCACCAAAATATTGATAATGTTGATTCAAATTTAGCCAAAAGTCACCATTTCAGTCAGCAAGCTTAAAAAAAAAATTAAAAAAATTTGCCCAAAATTTCTCATTTTTTCCGAATAGAGGGAGCAGTTTAATTCACCAGTGACTTGACAGATGAAATAGATAAAAGTTCACGATTAACTACTGCATATTTAGTTCCCTTTTTAATGTCAAGACGCTCATCTCTAAACTGCTGAACATGTTAGCTTGTGCCAAGTTGCTCTGTGACTAGCAGTGTTTTTTTATGTTCCCGTGTCTTAAAAATACTACAGTACTTTTGCTCATGACGACAGCTGTAAACACTGATCTGTGAAAAATTTTTTCAGATGATTGTAGAATAAACAGAAACATCAAACGTCCAGTGTAACCTGGTAATAAACTATTTGTACAACAGATTTTCTTACCTGCTCCAGGTGGGCCATATACTAACAAGTGAGGGAAATCACCTTTTTTCACAAGCTTCTTCAAATTTTCGGCTTGATCAAGATGATAATCTAATTTGGACAAGCTTTTTGGACGATACTTATCAACCCAAAGACTCATTGCAGCCAAACAACTCACTTAGAAATGAAACAAAATAATAGTATTCTGCAAACAATATCCAAATTCAGAATTACAACTGCATTTGCTCAATTATATTAGCAACTTCTGTACTTTTCAGCTTTCTAACTCAGTTTGCAAAATTATGGTCATTGAGCTGACGAAAAAATTTTTTTTGGTCAATAATTCTGGACACAAAAAATGCAAATTGTACACTTCGTGTATGCTAGCTAGTATTGTATTGTATGGGCCTGATATTGTCAGTTGTCATGAGGTGATGATTGATTTCTTCATTTTTATCCTCCTGTCACGAGAACGCCACGAAGGTGCCATGCATAGGACGAATCCAGACTCACTCAGAGGAGCTACCCTTGTTTCCTAATTTCCACTTGAATTTTGCTTCTGACTTCTTCAATTTGCTGCTTGTTAGATTCCACCAAGCAGAGATAATTGTCGTGAAGCATCTTATCCACAGTCCAAAGACGCAACAAGGCTTGGGTCAGCAGTGGTGTAAAAAGTAGTCCAGAAATCTAGCTCAGTAAAAGTATTGTTACTGATGGCGGAAATTACTTGAAGTAGCATAGAAAGTAGGGATGTAAAAAGTAACCAAGTAAAAGCAAAAAGTACCAGCAATTTGAAGCTACATAAGTAAAAAGTAGCATTTGCAAAACCAAGGCCATAAACTGATAAAGCAGAGCTTTGACAAAAGATAATTTCCTCACTTCCAAACTTGACATATATTTTTCCGATGCTTAAGTATATTTGGGATAATTAGCACATTTATTTGACGAATGTAAAAAAGTGAAGTGGGTCATAAGCAATGCAATAAAAACGACGCGATATCAAGGAATTGTACCTGCACAATTTTTACCGCTTCATCGCCCGGTATCAAAACATATTTGAAACAACTTTGACAACGGCAGTGAGACAAAGCACAATGCATGTTTGTTATGACATCATTGAACAATCACCTTGCTTGACGCAGGCTAGCAAATTTTATATCGCGTTAATCGCAGGCCACTATGATTTGTAACGGTAATCGCATTGCCGCATATTTGTAAACGCACCTTTTTTGTACCTGCTTCCTCAGCTCTGTCAGAAAGAGCTTTTTCAAGCGCCGGCCTTACCATAACAAAATTACAAAACAGACTGACAGGTGAACATGTGGAGGCCATAAACTTTCTTCATATGAATGAAGATGTGTTGCAAATAGGCTTATCTGTTAGTCTATTATGTGCATTTTTTTAAGTACACTTGTTGATGATTTTGCAGCATTGCATTGCGCTCATATTGTTAGCCTCCCAAATTTTGGATTTGAAAAGAAGATTCGAATTTGTGGATTCGACATTTGTGATTCGGATTTAACTTGGAATCAGCTAAGGTTTGGCTATGGCCATCCCTACTTACGAGTACACCCTGCACTTAAAGTCCCTTGTGGTTCTGTGTGGTGTTTAGTAGTCTACTAGGGCCCCCATGAAAGTGCTGGTTCTATTAAAAGTGAAGGTAATGGTACAGGGACAGGTTTATTTTTTTGTTGATAAATTACGGTACCGGTACAATCAGTACATACAATATACTTGCAGTTTTTTTTTTTTGGTACCAGTAGTGTCTATTTTGCTGTTAACGACAAAATAGCTTTTAGGTCTCTTTTGCTGTAAGTGACGTTGTGGGTTTTTAACCGCCATTTTGTGCACGATTGCCACGACTTCTCCATAGCTCAGTGGATAGAACGCAGCGTATAATGGAAAGTGCTGCACTAGTTTTGGATTTGATTCTTGTCGCGGCTCCGATATGTTTTGCTTTGGTGGCTTCGATTTGAATTCATGTGATCTGGGGTTAACAATCGGGTTCGTGAAGACAGCAGAACAGAATAAGATGTAATATTTGTGTGACATGGGGTTATGTAGCTGCGGCAAAATAGACCTAAAAGCTATTATGCCGTCAACAGGTTAACGGCAAAATAGACTATTTTTTAAAAAATTCTGTCTAAGCAGTAAGTGCTTACACAGTACAGATGATTGCGAGTCAGTGAGTATATCTGCAGTGCCATGCAGGGCATAATTCGAGGTACCTGGCTTGGGTGGGAGTTGAACTATCAACCTTGCAATTATGGCTGTCGTAAAAATGGTGCTCCAAACCACTTAGCCACGCTGCTGACCTGCTGATGCTAAAGACGTTAGGGGCTAATCATTTCTAAGCCGCTTTATGTCACAATGGATGGTTTACTTTGAACTGTAAAGCAGTGGGGGAATCTAGAGCACCGGCTCGATTTCCATAATCAAAACGTTGCTGCACCAGACTGCTTTGTTTCCATACAGTACTGGTATATGTGACGTCACTGTCACATGAGATACCATACGTTTCGTTTATCAAAACACTGCTGTACCCAGACTGCTTTTTTGTTTCTCAAAAGGTTTGTCAGTGCTCTAGACACTTCCTTATTCTTTTTGCTAATGCAGCTAACATACAGTCCAGTTTGAAAATAGCAGCAGGAACAGAGGAATAGTCTAGCATGAGAATGCATTACGCTGAACTAAGCCTAATGCATTAAGATGAACTACGGATGGTTTTATATTGTATGACTGCTTGCATTTATAAGGTTTATGAATGGTTCAGTTGGATAGTTAATTAATTAATGGACATTCAACTTGTCGTAACCTCTGACTATGCTCCGAACCTCCGACTGTTCTCAGTATTGCAGACTTTGTGCCGAGTGCCCTGGTAACTGGAAGCTGATGCATGACAATGGCAAATGGCGGGAAATGGTTAATGGTGGTAAACAGCGCCACCATACAGCAACTAATTGAAAATGGAAAAACAGCTTGGGCCGTTAACTCACGCCAGAGTCGTTTTGGATTACGATTTCGTTGGACCGCGTACACGGAGTTGGCCGAGTGATTGGTACCAGGAGCGGATCCAGGGGGGGGGAGATGTGGGGGATGCATCCCCCCCACCAGCCATTTTCAAACATGTTTTTGATGAATATAACTTTTCCATAATTTCGAACCTTTTCGATAACAATAAACCTTACGCCTTAAGTACGCATAATGGAAAATGTACGAACAAAATGCATCATATTTGGTGCAACACTCAAAATTAGGAGCAAAAAATTTAAACAAAATTTGCCTAAAACTTGTTCAAAAAGTACTAAAATGGCCACAACAGGATGTAAAATTTCAGAAAATTTCCGGGGGAGCATGCCCCCAGACCCCTCTACAGTCTTTTTTATTCTCCATATGCTTTAAAATAATTCTGCAGAAAAACTGCGCTTAAAAATAAGTCGAAATTGGGTGCCTCCTCCCTGAAAAAATTTTTGAATACGCCCCAGACACGAAAGCATTTTTCAAAGGGCTTATTTACGCCTTTTTTGGGTTTAACTTCTTTGTACTTAGTTAACATTCAGCCAAATTCCAAATTTCATCCCCCTCCCACCAAAATTTTCTGGATCCGCCCCTGGTTGGTGCGTAGGGTTCCATAACTGGTGTGGAGGGTTCGACATCCAGCTAGGTCATCTTCCATCATACACATACTACACTCAAATAAAAACTCAAGTTGCAATTATATGGCTTAAATAAAAGATTTCGTTGAGCCGCAATTTGAATATTTTACAAGTATTGGATCCAGGGATGTGGAAGCGGTGTATTTGCAAACAGCTTTTGCTTCCGCTTCCACACCCATCGCTTCCACTTCCAAAAAAAACTCACCGAAATTTTGCTAGTAAAATATGACTAGTGCGTTGGTAGCCGATAGCGTACACTGTAGTTTTTATTCCAACACGCTGAAAGCTCTTGGTCAAACTTTAGCAAACGTTTTTGTGAAGATAATAATTTGCAAAAAGCAAACAAAAATGTAAAGGAATGATTGAGTCACAATAATGCGTCACAACCTAGGAGTCTTTTACTGCAACTTTGCTACAAAACGTAGCCTACTCACTTCATTAGGAAAATGTTGATACACAGCACTCAGTGACGTGGCAAGAATTTTTAAAGTGGGGGGAGGGGGGAAAGCTCTAGGGAGGTCCGGGGGCATGATACCCCGGAAAAATTTTGAAAATGTATGTGCTCTAATGGCTATTTTAGTGCTTTTTGAATAATTTTCAGGCAAATTTTGTTTAAATTTTTTTATCCTAATTCTGAGTGCTTCGCCAAATATGATGCATTTTGTTCACAGTTTACACATTTTCGATTATGCGTGCTTATGGCCTAAGGCTTATAGCTACCGAAGAGGCTTGAAATTATGGAAAAGTTGTATACATCAAAAACATTTTCCAAAATGGTTGTTGGGAGGAGGTATACCTTATCCTATCCCCCGGATCCGCCCCTGGCCATAAGCTACAAAAATCATCAAAAGAGTCTGGCATATTTCAGTCACTTGGCACCATTAATTTTGTTCTTTTTTACTAAAAGACAGAGTGAAAAGGAGAGGACTGGGGGAAAGGGGGGGGGGGGTGCCACAACGCCCCCCTAAATACGCTTCTGACAAAACTCCATCTGTTTCGTGATATGATTGCGTATGGAAAAGAGTCAACTATTGCTTTTAGCGCTATTGATAAATTGGTTGCTTTATTCTAAAACTTAGAGAAAGCTGAAAGAAAAAGCGATTCTAGTACGTTAGTACTACCTGAAAGTCAAGCGAAGAGTAATGGCCTACGGTGAGATTTGGCATCCGTGCGAATCTAGCATTGCAAAATAATGTCTGATAAATTGAGAAAATATAATATCTAATAAGTTATTTACTGTATGCTTTTTTGAATGATGTGAAAGTAGAAGCGGCCTATTTTTCGCGCTTTCGTTTCCGCTTCCATTAAAATATGACCTCTTCCACCGCTTCCGCTTCCACATCCCTGATTGGATCGGATTAGGATTTTTACTTTTTTTTCCGATTAGATTTAAACCAGATTCTGAGATTTGAATTTTGGATTCATGACGATTATTGGACTTGATGAACAATTGGATTCTAGTTTGTGAGACTAGAGAGTTTAGGAGAATCTTCTAATCAAGCTTCACCATAGGAAACAACGGGAAACAAACAAGTGGGAAAAAATCAAGTAATCAACATTTGAAAAGAATGCCAAATAAGGTAAAAATTAGAAAAGATAAAAATTACTACAAAAATGGTAGTTATATGAATTGAAATATCAATCCACGACGGGTTTCGCCTTACTTAGGGCTCATCAGGGGGATGTAGATAAACATAAGATAAAAAGAAGAAACATTTTTTCCAATTTTGATTTTTTCCCACTTGTTTGTTTCCCTTTATTTCCTATGGTGACGTATGATTAGAAGATTCTCCTAAAATCTCTAGTCTCATAAATAGGCTTACCCTATTTTTGCGATTACAAACCGGGATGATTCTGAACAAAGTCCTTTATCACATAAGTGAAAAATAGTTTTTGCAAATAAATTTTGCGCTTAAAATATTTAACAACACATAAGGAAAAAAAATTATATTACCTCAAGGGGATTAAAAAAAAGACGATGTAGAAAGAGAAATAATCTCTGCAAACTAAAACGATACACAGAAAAGATAGAACGATGAACAAAGTTACTACTACGCAATCAAATTGACGTCTCCTACAGGTTCTGCATAAATTTACATATTCGCACAGTCAGTGGCGCAGCCATTCCCGAATTTCGTGGGGGGGTGCAAAACTTTATAGGCTTGTCCAGTGGCGCACCCAGGATTCCGCAGAGGGGTTCCCCAACCAGGGGTCTGGGGGCAGAGTCTTCAGCCCTCGCGGATTTTTAGGGTTTTTCTAAGAAAAATACTCATTTTAGCGTATTTTTTGTCGAAAAAGGACACGCGGATATCCCCGAGTGGTCTTTATCCGCCTCTGCTTGCGTTGTTAGTAAATTTACGTTATAGCACTAGTAGGCTATCTCCATGTTTATTTGTAAGCTAGTGGTAACTGAAAACACTTCGCTGAAAATAAGGGGGCAATTGCCCCCTTTGCCCCCTGGCTACGCCCCTGCTCACAGTCATATTTCTCCGTAGGTAACATTTTTTTCAAACGGCTTAATTTGTTCTAAGCTTAGTTGACTTTCTAGCAAAAATCGCAGCAAGAAAGATTCGAATTTAGTTTTGATGAGGACTACCGGTATGCTAATCATTTCAACAACTTCGTTTTATTTTATTTTCATTTTTTTATAACAAAACTGAGTTTCTGAATTGCTGATGTTCCGTGAATTTCTCTAGCAAATCAATTTAGTGGTGCTTTTTCTTGTTGCACCTCAAGTCTGAAAATGACTGCATTTATGAAGCAATACATCGACGAGAAAATGTAACAATGAAACAACAATACGCTCCCAGTTTTAACAATGTCATTGTGCGAGTAGCAACTTAGAGCCTACCCGCTACAATGACCTTATTACCCGCTACAATCTACAATGACATAAAAATACCCGCTACGTAACAATACCCGCTATATAACAATACCCGCTACAATGACATAAAAATTGCTTTGAACCCAACGAAACGAAGCAAAGTAACTCATCACTCCACTTTGATTAATAAGTCGAGGCTATCGTAGCTGGTTGAAGGGCTTAACCAAACCGGGACATTTTAACCGACCGGTCGGGACGCCGGGACATATCGTTAAAACTGGGACTGTTCCGGCTAAACCGGGACACATGGTAAATCTACTCGTAAACTAGAATGATAGAATCCAATTGTTCATCATTTATGATTTTGTTGACAAGTATAGGAGATCCCAGAAAAATTGGAGATCCCTTACTGATTCAATAATCCATTCCTTGATTATTGGAATTTTGATAAAAAAATGCAAGTTATACTGGATTTGTTATTATTAAGGATTCGGTTCTGAAAAACTTCGGATTTGGACTTGATTCATCGTCTCCAATGTAGATCGTGAGAGGGCCAGAGTCTCCCTCTCCCTTGAGCACTATGTAAACTTCAATTTTTTTACAAAAATCCTTTTGCATGGCACGAAAATTCCTTGCGTTTTGAGCTTAAGCACCAGTGCTTAAGGGATAGAAGCACAAAGGGGAGAAGGCAAGGGTAGGGCTGGGTAAAAAGCAGGGGCTTAAGCATTTTTACCAACAGTTGCATTTCAACTCTTTGAAATGATCATTAGTTACAATTTTGCATTGCCTAATAGCTGCTGGTGACCAAGTAGCCCTTACGGATCCAGAAATTTTTAGGAGGGTTCGAATCAAAAAAGGCTTGTTTAGCATTTTTGTGGATCATGGAATATCAAAGTAATCAGTTATTAATATGTACGATAAAAAAATTTAACGGGGCATGATCCACCTAAGGCTAAGCCCACTTGGATCTGCCACTGATGATGACAGCTGAATCAATGAAGTCGATGCATGCAGTTGCAGTTACGACAAAAAGCATGGGAATATAAGCAATGCATTGTTTTCTAGTTGGTGTCCCTTAAATGAGGTCATTAGCTAAGTAGGTTATTTCATTTTGAATTAATGGCATTTTTCATTTCATGAAACTTGAAGTGTTATCTGCATTTTTTAAAATTCCCCTTTCTCTATGTTAATATATAATCCATTTGAAATATTGAAAAGCATCGTTTATTGCATAATAGCATTCAGAATAAAAATGGTAAACGGAAATCCCTTTTTCAAGTACTTATCGATTGCTTTCAAAATGCGCACAAATTTTTCCCTAGAAATTCATTTTGGTAATAGGCTAAAAGAAGTTGAAGTGTTGATATCTTTTTATTTTTGGCAAGAAAATCTGTGAAAACACCATATTTTTAAGCTTAAATTAATTTATAGCCTATACAGGATATTATAGCACTTTATTCATAAATTGAAAAACAACTACATATTTTTGCATCTATTAAGACGTACGGTAGAATTATACTATTACATCAATAGCTTAAATTCCCAATCGATATTAAGTTGGCTTTTATCAAAAAAAGTAGCACAAATTAAGTGAAAATAATTTGCAAAATACAATCAACAACGCACGAAGTTTCGTAGGACGAGTCCAGGAGTGGCTGCAAAAAGACCGGCCATTGGACCTGACAGGCAAAGACCGACATGCTCACGCATATACGAAAATATAGACCAAAAAGCAATACGCATATCACTGATGCAACAGTAGAGGCCTATAAGTCCGATTTCAAAGACAGTGGCGTACCGGGAAATTTTAGGAGGGTGCCATAAATTACATCAGCCATCAAAAGAGCCCGGCATATTTCAGTTACTTGGCAACATTTTTTCTTTTTCACTGAAAAAAGCCAAAAATGGGGTGGGAGGGATGGCACAATGCCCCCCTAAATACGCCCCTGTTTAAAGCCTATGTGTAAACAAACCGTCAAAAACAGAAATTGAACTTAGCCCATTTTTTCCTCTGCCAAAAATTGTAACTATATGTCATGTAGCTTTCACACTTGCAGAGCTGCATTGTAAACATTTTTCCTTCACTTTGCTTAATTTTTATGAGTATTGGTATCAAATTCCACATTATGTTTTTTCGCTGTTAATATTTAATGACTTTCGTTGCTATTCAACAGTTAATTTTGGGTCGAACCTAAGCAAGTTTTGATAATAATCCAAGTTTTTTAAGAAAGATCGTTTTTGTACCACCAACTGGCGCACCGAAACGGAAACGCAGTCAATGCATCTATTGCTTTATCGCAGTGGTTCCCAACTGGGGTCGCGATCCCAAATGGGGTCGCGGGGTACTTTAAAGGGGTCGCTAGTACCGGTAGTACTAGGTACCGTTCCGCTAGTATTACCCATATGCGCCATTGAAATTTATGAACGAAGTAGCCCAGTATCATTTAATTATTACAACAAAGATCAGTTAAACAGCTTGCAAATCTATTAACGAATTTCGCGATTGGCTGCAGACGTACAACGTCAACCATCGCATTGGTTTGTCAATAAATGCAAGAAAGACAATGTAGTGCTTGGTTTTTCTAATTGTGCATTGAGGAAAGAATATAAGTTGGGGTCGCACTATCTAAAAAAAATTTTAAAAGGGGTCACCGAGACGAAGAGGTTGGGAACCACTGCTTTATCGTAAAGCGGTACGTGCAGCATATATCTGCAAACAAGGTGAACGCCATAATCAAATGGTAGGCTAACAATTCTGCGTCATGCGCTACCAGTACCGTAAAATCTGTCACAAACCGAAAATTCAAGGGCGTGATATATCAAGTTAATGCAAGGGAATTTTCGTTCGGTTAAATTTAAACAAACTAACAAATGCCTCTCCATTTTACAATTACATTTCATTAAAATTAACAAGTAACTTATTGTTAATTAATCGCGGTTCAAAAGCCAAACTCAATTAAAACTTACGTACATTCATTGTAAAACGATTATAAGGGCCACGAAAAAACAGGTTAGCTCTGTCACACGAATCAGATAATTACGCGAGCTGGTCAAATTAGCGGCAAAATTCGAACACTAGTTACATTGACAATTAACTACGAAAATATACCCGTTTACATCAACAACTGCTAATGTCAAAACTATTTTCACTTATTTTTGGCAAGCCCATTATTTAAATGGCAACTTGAAATTCAAGTTGACAAAATTGGCCCCTATATATTTAGTCTACTTGCCTTGGGGCATGTGGTTTCTAAACAACACATAGAACGGTTACTTATGTCATTTCGACAAGAGAAATGATGCTACAAGACAAACAGTTAGAAAAAAAATGTTGATCAATTCTTTTAAATACCCTTCCGCAGTCTGCGTTAGGCCAATAACCTGTGTCCATTTTTCGCTTGCAGCTTGATTCTGCTGTGCAAAATCTAGCTGCATGACATGATATTATAAAGGAACAATCAAAGAGCTGTTATGGTATTCTTTGGTTTATCGTGTGAATCTACCCTTAAACGTTTTCTTCGCTTCAAAAATGTTAAATTTGAAACAAGTATAATCAACATGAAAGTATTTTTATGATATTGATGCTAGTTCATTGAGGTAAACACTATTTCAAAATTTTAGGCAAAGTTCCGAGACTTGTTCCATAAAATATTTCACAAAATTTTGGTTGTGTGCAGTGCATAACATGAATTGAAAACAAAAAAAGGAAATCTCTCGATGCAAAAAGGCTACATGAGTAACCAGAAGCTTTAGTTAGTCATATTCAGGCCCGTGCTGCAGCGAAGTAGAAGATATAACCAGACATTGCCTCAAGATTTTGACAAATACAAACAACTTTTTAACGGTATTATCTAATGACTCGTGAGGTGACGACGAAATTAAAAGTGATATCATGTATTTATGCGAAATCCGTTATGACGTCAACGTGACGTGTTTGTACGTATTGAACAAACTTTTCAAGTGTGTTAAATGACCAAATGTCTGAATGAGTGTCTTACTAAATTCTTGGGAGTGCAATGGTATTAAGTTGTTAAGTTTTTGATAAAAATAGACGAAATTTAATCGCTGCTCGCGGCAAAAACTTCTCAACATATAATGAACGGAAATTTCGATGAGAGCTTACTTTTATCCCCCCCGAGGTTGAAAACTTTAAGATCTCTACGCTTACCTATTATAGCTACAAGCGCAAATAAGGGCAGGTGAAAAATAACTTCCGACATTCTAACCTGCAGCTATGCCTTGTAAAGATCTTGGTAGCATGAATCACAAACGTCATCTTGAGTTCTAAGAAACTTGACACAATCCTTAATGTTCATTTTGTGGATGATTTTTAAGCTGGTTATATTACCTGATAAAATAACATAAAAGAAAATTGCTATAAGCAAAAATAAAAATTACCTTACATTATGCCTAAATTTAATCATCGGTTTTCTCCACATATTCAAAACGGTATTAAATTTTTCCTTTTTTAAATGCAAATGCAATTGCAATTGGCAAATTGTATATCTGTTTAAACACGTGATTCTCGGTACAGATATGTAAGCTTCTTCCAAATCATTGACAAACAAAATCTAATCTTCAGCGAAACACAGAGAAACAGAACTTCGACAGTGTAGGCTATTTAGAAGAAGCGGCACCACCTAAACCTGCAGTAGTTTAAATGCAGTTTGCTCCCAAATACTTTGAAAACTTTTTTCTATTTCAATTAAACAGCGACTATAAATGTATAATGCAAATTTTGGCTTAAGTCAAATTTCAAGCCCAATTAGGGCTTTTTTTCTTAAATCAAGAAGTTGGTCAATTAGCTCAGTTGCTAAGCTCATTGCCATCGGTGCGGGAGTTCAGGGGTTCCATTCTGGGGCCGGTCATATCGGACACAGAGTCGCCAAATGTTCGCTGCCACTGCGCCGTGTCTTCGTAACCGTGTTGCTCAGGCGCCAAACCGCGGAGAAGGGGTCCCCGCAACTCGTTACACTTTCGCGTTCGGCGTAATACCGCAAATATAATGAAGATTTGATTTTTTTTACTTTGTTTGCTGTTCTGTTTACAATTCTGCTCCTTAAAAATATTTCCGTCTGGTTACTAAATGCAATGCGGTACTTTTCGTATGATTAGTGCCACGTTACAAACGGTTGAACAAGATGATTTCATTTCACACTCACATTACGAGACCTGACTTCAATATTCATTTTCGAAATTGTGTCGTGAGCGAAAACACGTTTTCTATCAACTTTCCGAATACAGAAAGCACTCTGCATTGTCGACACTGCCTTATGCATTCCTGATCTACAAAAGGCAACAGAATAATAATTTCAAAAATATACTTCTAGGTATGCACTGTCTAAGAAATATTGTCCCATTGAAATCCCGTACTTAATCTAATTTTGTCATCAAGACATGGCATTACGACCATTCTTTTAATTTCTCACTTTAACATAATCTTAACCAACATCTACTTATTTTATTTGTTCAACAATTTTCAACACTCGTCACACAAGAAGTAGTGCCCAAAAAACACTCAATATTTCCTTTATACAAATCTATAAATATTTGCGATATCAAATCTTCACTATACTCGCCAGCGAGCCGTTTGTGACACTGTGTTCGATATGACCTACCAGGGATTCGAACCCCAGACCTACCTCACCGATAGCAATGTCTTAATAACTGAGCTAACCGTTAAAGATATAAAAAAATTATCACCAAGCGGCAAAAGCCATAGCTGCTGCATTCAGAACTTTTCAAAAACATTTTAAAAATTTTGATCTTGCATAGCAGTCATCACATACTGCACGGACAATTTGGGGCTCTAACAAAAAATATTTGCATCGATCAAGTATGAGTATGACTGTGTTGGCCCACTGACTTAGCACTGAATGACCCAAGTTTAGCCAAACCCGGAAAATTTTTTTGATTCACATAACACCACGGTAAAGGCGAGTACGGAAGACAAAATAGTGTGAAAAAAAACAATTGCATGCAGCCAAATACTGTAAATGAGTGCAAACGAAATAAATAAATACATAACCTATATTTTAAAAAACTGTGAGAGAAAAAAATTTTCCAGAAACTTTCCTTTTTGCCGGAATTATTTACTCACAGTTCTAACATCCAACAAGTACCAGTACTTTATCTCAACTCAGTCATTTTTCATCCAAGCGACCGTTTACTTTTCTGTACCCAATACCCTAACAGTAACAGTCAAGTTACTTTAGCAACTTTTATCCATCAGCGAAATCCTGACGTATATTACAAGCTTCGACTTTTTTCGCGGTTTTGAAGTAACAGCAAAGCAGCTCCGTCATTAAAGTAGCGAACTCCAGCAGCATGCAATTTACCAGAAGTTTGATTGTCGAGTGTTTTGGTGTGACTCCAGTGAGTATCGAAACCGGCTATCAAAAACGCAGCAAACATGCAGCCAACACCAATGTGAAGATCACAAGACTTATCTAGCAAAGATATTTTGTGTGGTCATTGAATCACCATTTGTCCTCGGTTTTGAGGCAAACTTATTCTTAACACGTTAAATTGAAAAACTTGCTTACCATTTTTGGTGGAATATTACTTTTGGAAGCATATTTTCGAACGTTAAACGATCTTGCATAAGTAACTGCTAAAAACCAAAATTGATGCACCAGGATTGGTCAAAAGCTGGTGTAATACTTTTGCTTCATAACATACAAAGCAGTAAAGTGCTGACATCTATGACGTGGCAATCATTTAAATACAATCACGAAAGAATATGTTGATACACCAGGCGGTTAACCCAGTTGTTATGACATTGCTATTGATGCGAAAAAACCTGGGGTTCAAATCCCCGGTCGGTCAAATCAGGCACAGTGTCGCCAACGTCTCGCCAACGCTGCGACGTTTCTGTGGAGCTTTGCTGCGAAAGCGCTAAGCCGCGGAAATGTGCCCTACCACTTGTTACACGCTTTTTCGTAATACGTACCGCAAGTATAAGGAAGATTTGATGTTGATACGAAGCGCAAAAATTTATGTTAAATGCCATCAGTTTTTTCGCAGCTAACATTTTCATAAAGACTACGGTAACAAGAATGAAATCTTGAAAATGAATAATTCGTGTTTGTAGTAATTACCTCATCACGTTGCATGCCGACAAAATGGAACAATTGTACGAGAAGTCGTGAGTTGAAACCTTGAGATAACGAGATTTTGGCATTTTGAAAATAATTAGTAATATCAGGAATGCGACATTTCCGCATGCGATAATTTGCTCAAAAGCACGGCGTATTGACAGCAATTAACAAGCAGCAACTTTATTAAAAATATTTAGAAAATATTACGTGACGCAAAAAAATATCAAATTGGCAAACCACCAACAAAGGAAATTGCTTATCACAGCAACGTAATTAAAAATGTACTTTGTGCATTATTGGAGTAATCTCTATGACTTAACCTACTTCACGAAAGCAACTGCACAATTTCATCCGTGTGCAGTTGTGCACCATGAGGTTATAGACAGTGTTTCTTAATCGGGGTTCGACCGAACCCCTAGTGTTCGACGGAGCTGCCTTTGGGGTTCGGCGGAAGTCCTTCAATATCCTAACACTTTCAGGGGCGTACCCACGGGGCCGCTGGTCACTTGATTTTGGGAGGAAAATTGGACTTCGGAAGACGTGACCTTTTTTTTCGGTCTTAACCTGATTTTGGGAGGAAAATTGGACGTCACGCTGTCCGTTTCTAGCGTTCGGTTGACACAGCCACGAAGTTGTTAGGGTTCGGCCGCTAGGCACGGGTTAAGAAACACTGTTATAGGATATTATTGTTCCTGCGAATGGGTTGTATAATCTCTGCAAATAAGAGGTTCTTAACTTATGGGGCAGGTAAATTTTAATACATTTAATTAAAACTTATGCACTTCTTTGCACGAAATATGATGCGGGCGATCTTACCTAATCTCCTGATAGCCACTGCTTCGACATTGAATGAGCTCACGATAGTGTGCCGTCAAAAACCAGGTATCACGCACATGGAGTTAGCCGAGTGGTTGGTGCATTAGGCCCCGGCACTGGTTTCGAGGGTTCGTTTCCCCACTAGGTCATCTTCCATAATTAGGGATGTGCCTCAAGGAAAATTACTCGGACTCGCCGAGTAACGAGTATTCACGACATTACTCGGCCGAGTATCTACGACGTCAAAATATGAACTCAAAATTAGGTGAAGAACAACAAGGTCATCACGTCCGTAGAAGGTCTAATTTCGACTCAAATTCGGATCAAAAGCAAAAAAGAGGTCAAAATGATAATGGTTTAATACTCGACCGAGTATCAATTAATACTCGGCAGAGTAATGCCTAATTACTCAGCACGTCCCTATCCATGATGCATCTAGCAAGCTCGTGCAGCGTATTGATCGCTTGCTCGTGATAGGGGAATAAATATGCAACTAAACTCATACATAGGATGTAATTCACGAGCATAAAGTCGTAAGATGCATTTATGTGGCTTAAATCAGTAAAGCAAAAATTACAAGTTTAACCATCTGCAAAGATATTTTGCTTGTGGCACCAACCGCGAAGCAAAAGCATCTTCACCTTGTCGAATGAGCTTCGCGCAATGCAAGGTCAGGGCGGGTTCCAGAAGAATGCTTCCAACCAATCACAAGGTATAGCGGAGCATCGCGGGTAATCTTACAGATAGTTATTCAAATACATCTACTCATAATGCATTTGTATAGAGTGTGCAGACACCTTTCGGAGTTCAAGGCCCCTGTAAAACTTTTTTTTGTTGCAATAAATGCCAACGCACTAAATTTATCGTTAAAAGCGACATAATCGTTATAAACCAGTACCAAAAATTTACATGGAAAAGAGGTACATTACCCCTGACATTGGCGCCGACTTACTCTTAGTCTTTAAAACATGGGGAGGTTTTGTGGGAGCAAAGTAACTACGATCACGAAAAATACGCATTAATGTGGTGCTTACCCCAAAGAATACATAGGTTTTGGAGACTTGCAATGCGTCAAGTACGAGTACCGATAAGTCTTTTATCCTGAGTAGACTTAGCAATCAGCATTGAATCAGCGAGTTTTTTAAGGAGGTGTGTTTCGTTGACTAACAACACAAAGGAGTGATTCGCCGCTGGCACACTTTCATTCAAACCGAAATCAACGATGGAAAAACTCTAACTGGTCTTCTGCTTAGCGAATGCAAAAAAGTTATCTCTACATGCAAAATGCGCAAATTGGTCGGCCAATGGAGTCGCAGCGCAACTGTAGTTTTATGACATTTTAGCGTAATTTAGCAATGAGTATTTTTTAATAGTAGCTACTGTACCTACTGCTACAGGTTTTGACCAACAATAATTCTTATTTCAACGCAACAGATAATAAGCACGTTTGCAAATAAACAATAGCAACGCGTTTCGGGCTTGCTCATGGCGAATTAACGCTAACAAAATTATAAAAAAATTTTAAAGATGACACATTGAAATGGCAAGCAATAACGCTCAGCATTAGGCGTACGCAGGGGGGCTCGGCTCCAATGCCCTCGCCCTTTTCTTTGGCTTTTTTCAATACACGCCAAAAGCTTTTTTCGCTCAGATTCTACAAGAAAAATTGGTACCTTAAGGTTAGCAAGTTACCATGCGTCATCTTTTTATAGGACATGTTTTCCTTTTTTAACAAAAAATAATTTGTCCTCCGAGGACGTTAAAAAATGCCCAAAAATGTTCTCCTTTTTGGCATTTTGGAATAGTGAAAGTATGTCAAATCAAGATTACACCAACATTTTGGGATGTTTCAGCTTAAACTACGGCCTCCGGACGTGATGACCTTTTTTTTTGCTCTTCACTTGATTTTGGGTGGAAGATTGGACATCTGCGGACGTGATGATCTTTTTTTTTTTGCTCTTCACTTGATTTTGGGTGGAAGATTGGACATCTGCGGACCTGATAGCCTTCAAAAAATCTATTCTTTTTTTGCGTAGTGAAAATATAGTAACCCTACTTAAGGTGAAAAAATCCTTGCACCCCCCCTTCATACGCCCCTGCTAAGGATATTTGATACTCCGAAATTAATTAAAAAATTCGTCACTATTATTTCGTGAGTTTGGAATTGCTAATACTGCACAGTATTATGGAACAGTTTTTCTGCGAGTGTTTCTTTGCATTTAACAATTCTCATATTATCTGCAGTGCTGTTACATCTTAACACCGCTGCTTGAACGGGATGCTGAAACAAAGTGTTTGTTGCAGTGCGAATGCGCTTACACGTGTAGGCTATATGCAATTGCATGCACTTGCCAATTAACCGATTGACGCGTGTACATGCGCTATTACGTAAATTAACCCGCGCACGCTAAGATGCGATTGCGTAGGCTTCTGAGTTGTAGTTTTCTTGCGTGAGTACGTGTTCGAACGGTACGTTTTCTGGTGTTGATACGCAAGTCAGGATGTAAAATACCCCTTCAAATATCAGGTTAATTTTAATTAACACAAAACAGCGAATTTTAGATTTCAATACATCATGAACAAGGTCATTCTTCATGTAAATGGGAGAGATTTCTACGGGAAGGTTTCTCACCATGCTGCAAGCTATGGGGAGGTTAAACCTCCCCATCTCCTCGCAAGTCGGAGCCAGTGCACTTTCAGGTTGAACAGTGGTCGGCATCGGTACTCTGAAAGTAATTCGGTGCCGGTACTCGGTACTCATTTCAAAAAGTACCGAATTACTTTAGCGGTACTCAGTACTTTCTTTTTTGACTTTCATTAAATCGAAAATTCCAATTTTTGAATTGGCTTGTAAAATAAAGTGGGCTATAAGTGTGCGCATATTTGTTACAGGTTGTCACTTTCACTTGATGTAACCATTCTTCTGGCTTCTTTACACGCTAGCTTAGAATTTGAGCAAAGGAGTATCATCGCCATCTCCATCTGCACTGGTAAAGAATTATCCAGAACGCACAGAAAACACTTTTCAAGCTGATTGATGATACTATTGTAGATCGTATATTCATACTGATTCGAGAATTTTCGTGTTACCAATGAATCAACTTTCTGAAAGTGAAACAAAACAAAAGTACCGGCAAAAAGTACCGCTTCAGCAAAACTGAAAGTAATTCCAAGTCGCTACCGGTACTCAAAACCAAATGTAGCGCCGGTACCGGTTCTGGAAAAGTAATTCGGTACTGTAATTCGGTAAAAAAGTAATTCGGTACTGCCCACCTTGGATGATGAACAAACCATGTTGGCAGATCACTAAATTCAAGCAACTCAAGTAAAGTTTAAACAATTCTTGAAGTTTGGTTCTCTTGCAAAAAGCAATAAACATTCACTAAAAAAGAACAAGTTTAAACTTTTAAACCGTTATAATGACAAACGTGAAATATCTTTGATGTAGCCATATGCGTTGCACTCAAATTAAACCAAAATGACGAGTTTCACGCAATGTTTTGCACTTTACTGAAGTGTCAAAACAAATCCCCCTGAAAACTGTTGACTGATATGTTTTTCCAAATAAAGAAATATTATGACATAGAAAAATGCTGTTCTACTCAGGCCATTCAGTAATTCACTCAAAAACACTAATCGTGTACCGATACATGACGTCATTGCAAAAGGTCTACTTCGTTTCGCTTCTCAAAAATACAGACAAGTGCAAAAACGCTTTTGTTATAGCCTAGATTGCTAAAAGCACCAAGTAACGAATTGTTTTATTTGAAACAAGATGAAACAACACAGAGGTTTCCAAAAAATGTGAAACAACATTTTTTTGCGAAAACTATGTTGTAATGCGATAAATCATGATAACGTGAGTATTAGTAACAGTGTGCAAATATTTCGAACACATCTTGATATTTTTTAGCCACTTTATTACTCTACGAAAATCCTTTTTCTTAGCTTCTGCAAACACATGTTGACATTGTTTCAAAAAAAAGGAAATCTTACGCAAACGACCGCAAAAACCTCCTGTACTTAATATGTTCTTTACTATCGTAGTGCTATCACGCAAGGCTTTAAAACCATGCAATATGAAACCTAATTTACTTATTCTGAATGCATTTACATAGATTTCAAATCATTTTGAATCAATAAGAAGACGATCTACTACGGCTTTTCAATCGTGGGCAATTTATTCTAAAATGCGTTCCAACTACAAAAATCTGTAACCTGGACCTCATTTCGAAGAAAGCTGCGAGAATGCACTCTACAGCAGGAAGAAGTTACGAGTAGCCACATAGTCATATGTCTGAAACGAAATTTACCGGAAAATAAATTAAAAGCAAAGCACAAACACACCGTTTCTGAACCTTTTCGATCAACTAGCAAATTAGGCTACAGCGGTAACTGTTATTTGAAAGAACGCACTAAAACAGGGGTGGGCAATTACTTTTCTGAGTGGGCCGGTTACAGAAAATGAACTAGCTTACTGGGCCGGAGACTCAAAACTTAATACAAAATTATACGGTAATCAAAAAAGAATTTATTTACCAATAACTAGCATAACTGCCAGTGCACACAACAATACAGCTAGTATACCAAGTGACACAACGATTAGTGGGACTGATGTAGCCTACTGCATGTGCCCAAAAGTTTGTCTAAATCAGGCTTGAAGCTGCTTGTACTGACTCTTAAGACAGCATGTAGATTTAAATCCGTTAGCAGAGATCGGTTTTTGCTTTTGTTAATCTTCATGCTTGAGAATGTTTGCTCGCATATGTATGTAGATGCAAACACCACAAACATTTTTCTTGCAAATTCTTAGAGATTTCTGAATTTTTCTGGGTGAAGTTTGTCTGGGTGTTTTTCACTTTGCTACAAAAGGCTTGATATGATGAATAGAATAAGCAATAGAAATAATTATTAGTTTAAATTAAGCTAAGTAGGCTAAAAATATCAAATGACAATCGTCAAAAACGTCTTAAAATAGTAAGAATATTCATTCTGTTTATAATTCTAATTATTCCTTGCAAATTTCATAAAAATTTTTTGAATACCGATAAGAGTTGGAAACATTTTTCACCGCTAAATCAACTTACAGTCACATGACTTGGTCCTTGCTTTATCACGGACGCTGAGAACGATGAGTGAGACCACTGTATAGTAACATGGGTACACTGTGGCCTACATACAGTACGTCAGTAGCACAATCATTTTGATTACCATTATATGATTGTGACGTCACAGAACAGCACAAACTTAAACAGACTCTTCACAATATAATAATGCATTGATTTTAATATTGCTTTTAGCAACGCTTTAATTTGTACTCTTTTGGTAAGCAACGCAAATTAATATCCGTGAAAGTTATAATAGTGATTTCAGCAGGCACAAGTGGGCCGGATGAAACGCTTCAGTGGGCCGGATCCGGCCCGCGGGATGTAATTTGCCCACCCCTGCACTAAAGCAATAAAGCAAAAAGACCCGAAATGCGATTTTTAACATTGCAAAATGCTAGGCATCGCATGTATGCTCATAATAGAGCAATTAAATAGCTTGTTTGGAAGTATGAGCAGTCAGCTTTAAAATACAAAACAGTATTTGATCTTTGAAAACATGTTAAGCCATACAATGTTTCTTCTTTTCAGAAGCAATATACTGACTTACAATAAACAGAGTAATATTGCTGTATTTCTAATTTCACGTTTAACAGCTTAAAAGCAGAGTGTTTTCATTTTGAAAGTCAAACACTGGATTACAACATAAACAAACGATAAGTCGTTGATTTTTGGCAAAAAAAGGTTTATTTAAACAAATGCGGATACATCGGCGTCCATGTAATATGTTAGATGGTGTCGTACCAGCACGAACGAATTGCCTAATCACCATTGTTAAAATTATCCGCGAAGGAAGTCATTTCTTGGCAGTGTAACAAAACACGTGACAACTAAATGCCTGCTGGCAGTGGGTATATAAGTCGATGTTTCTTAAGCATAGACATCATAAAGCTCTCGAATGGAAGTGGATACGAACTATAATTAAACGTAACAAAATTTTGAAGAGACGTATTGTCATTTGGTGAAATAAAGAATATGTAGCAGGATGGAAGCTGGAAATTTCAGTATAAAACTGTCTCGTAGCCACTTGTGTACAAGCAATCAGGGGCGCATTCAGGGGGGAGGCATTGTGCCATGCCTACCCTCTATCACTTTAACTTTCGGTGAAAAAGAACAAATGTTGCTGAGTGAATGAAATATGCCAGGCTCTTTCGACGGCTTTAGTGGTTTATGCTCCCCCCTTTTAAAAATTTTCGCTACGCCCCTGACAGAAATTAATTTTTTGAACATAACTTCTTAATATTGTTTATGACTCAAATTATTATTTGCAGGCTGTTTGAAAGCATTATGATTAAACTAAGCTTTTACTTCGCGCTGTTGGTGGTGGTACTGCTTCGTACACACGGTAAATGCTACACTGATATAATACCGAATTTTTTAAACTATTGCAATGTCATTTTTTAGTCTGTATTCAAATTTATTATTGAATTAAAAGCAAAGTACTGTTTTCAGTAACTTGGCTAGCTGTTCGTAGCTAACAATTTTTTTCATATTCTGGAATTTTGAGTTTATAGTTTTACCATTTTATGAAGACACGATCAGTATAAATTTTCGTTGATATTAACTGTTTTAAAGACTTGAACTTGCAAACCAGCATGATTCTAAAAACTGCAATCTTTTTAAAAATGATTTAATAAGCAAAAGATTGTTTGTATTTACGAGCAACATCATTACTTAAACAAGCATTATTAATTAAAAACTGATAACTGCTCGGATGATGATGACAGCTAAATCCTTGGTGTCAAAAATCAAGATTACTTTCTACCTATATTTGCAATTGTTCTCACATTATTGTGTTTAGAAGTCTACGGCCAGCAGTCCCCAACAAGACTCGATACTTGTATCGCAGCATCAACTGGTAATCGGGTGCTGTGTGGGAATGACCCCAATGGTATAACGGAATCCGCATGTCCTACGGATGGCAACTGTTGTTGGAACGATACTCGTGATGATATACGTCCCTTTTGCTTTATCGGTTTCGATTGTAAGCTTTTTGTTTTACTATACTTCTCTGTGTGGTGCGACAACAATCATTGCACCGGTAGTACTAAAAGTATTAAGCACATATAGTAGTACAATACATGCAGTGTACTTACTAGGCGTTGTAAACAAAATATCTTTTTAGTTTCTCAGGTGGAAGCAGCTCAGAATGTGCAAAGTAATTTACCGAATATCTCAAGACCTGAAAGCAACGAGCCACTTCGCAATCTGATGCGGTCGTTTGGTGACCTTGGCATTGAAGGGGTAAGACTAGAGATGTAAATCGTTTTTTCTTTGCCTTCGTTTTATTAAAAAAAACGTGTTTTTTTGCAAAAAAAGATATAGCTATAAAAAACTTGTTTTTTTACAAGCATACAACAAGAATGCGATGCCGCAACAAACAAGCATGCAATCCATGATGGATTTAGGGGGCGGAAAGGTCGCTCCTTGCGCTACTTATTAGATCCATCACTACAGGAAGACTCAACGATAAACAGTTTGGCCGCCAATACTCATAGTAAGGATCGTTATCATTGAGTCTTCTTGTAGTGATGGATCTAATAGGAAGCGCAAGAAGCGACCTTTCCGCCCCCTAAATTCATCATGGATTGCATGCTTGTTGTTACCCAATACCGATTGCCAGGAAGGTGTTGCCAATTTTAATTTCACAATGCAAAGAATAATAAGTAAAAAAGAACAATCGCAATAGATGGATTAACAAAGTACAGAATTGTGGATAGGTTATCCGTTGTCTTTCTATGAGCAGTGAACAAAAGAAACTGGGAAAGCTTATTAACGCGGTACCGTATAAAACTGGGTGGTAAGTGTAGGTTAGCATGGATTATAAGTTACTGCAGAATCAATCAGGGGCGTAGCCAGGGGGGAGACAAAGGGGGAAATTGTCCCCCCGAAATATTTTCAGTTACCACTAGCCTACTTGGGTTATATCACTTGCTCGTCTCGGTGTGGGCAGGTAAGGGTTCACCCAAAGGGGCACCGTGCCATGACCCTACGCCCCTACCACCCTTTGACCGCAGGGGCGGATCCAGGGGGGATGTAAGGGATGCATACCCCCAACCAGCCATTTTCAACAATGCTGTGGATAAATAAAGTTTTTCTATAATTTCGAACCTCTTCATGACCATGGGTGCAAATCGATGGAGGGGTGTATCCCCCAATAATCCGACAGCATCCCCCCCAATATTTTCACGTCCCAAAACTGGGCATCAGCAAACGTGATGACCTTTTTTTTGGTCCTCACTTTATTTTGGGCAAAAAATTGGGCATCTGAGAACGTTATGACCTTTTTTTTGGTCTTCACCTAATTGTGGGCAAAAAATTAGACATCTGCTAACGTGTCAATTTTGCTAAATCATCCCCCCCAATATCGCAAAATGGTCGATTTTGCTAAATCATCTCCCTCAATGCTCAACATAGATTTGCACCCCTGTTCATAGCAATAAACCTAAGCACGCATAATCGAAACTGTGCTTACAAAATGCATTATATTTCATGAAGCACTCAAAGTTAGGGGCCAAAAATGTAAACAAACTTTGCCTGACAATTGTTCGAAAAGCGCTAAAATGACAATTACAGTATGCAAATTTTCAAAAATTTTCCGGGGGGCATGCACCCAGACCCCCCAGAGTCGTTTTTGTTACTTAAGTTGGTTAAAATTAACTCTGCCGGAAAAAAAACTGCCCCTGAAAAAGGGATGAAATTTGGTGCACTCTATGTGAAAAAATTTCGAACACGCCCCTGACATGAAACATTTTGAAAGGGCTTATTTACGCCCGTTTTCGAGTCTAAACGTTTTTGTATTTAGTTAACATTCAACCTAAATTTAAAAGCACATCCCCCCCACCAAAACTTTCTGGATCCGCCCCCGTTTGACCATAGTGTGATCAACAAAATTAAAGCTTTTTGCATAAAGTGCAGTCGTAATTGTGTCCCCGATTGACGATGGTCCGTTGCACTTGTCGTTGCTTGTCATTGCTAGAGTAGGCCTATTTATCATCTTAGAACAAGCCGAATGGATTAACCAGATAACCAAGGTCAAGTTTTTAGGCCTCATGTAACTTAGTGATCTCCAAAAAAAGAAAAGGTCCACCTTGCATATGGCAGCTATATGCAGCCTTCGCCTGCAACATTTCTTTGAAAAGTCAAACTTTTTTCAGTCATTGTGACCGAACGAGCCTAAAAAATTTCGGACAATAACCGAAAAAAAAAAAAACAACAACACCCAATTCTGCAAATTAAATAAAGCAATACCACCATACAACCTACAGTCATGTTCCATGTGTCAACGCGATTTGATGCTGCTTGCCAAGCTTTATAATAAAAACAAACTTGTTTAAATTTTTCAAAAGGGAATGAATATAAAAACACACAAAAAAAACATAAAAACGAGATGAAAAAGAAGTGCAAAAAAAGCTGTTTTTTATATTACGAGGTAAGACTATATACCGGTAGTACCGGGTATTTTATCAAGTCGATCGGGTTCATGCTTTCTCGTTTGCGCCGAAGAAACGGTGAAACAGTCGTGCGCAAAGTTTTTTCTAGAAATGAAAAGAACGACCTACATTTTCATCACATAAAAATTAATACTTAATTCTCTGGGATAAATCTTAAAAAAAGCGGTGTAACACCAAAATGCCATTCGATTTTTGAATTTCAATTTACAACCTATATTGTGCATTTGTATTACGAAAAAACGTGATAAAAGCTTTTCATAAAAGTGAACTCACGCATAAGCATTTTCTGCAATCTGTTCTGACTTTGTTTTTGTACAAAATTTCCTCCGATATGAAGGTTAGGCTATACAGATTCATTTAATGAAATCAAAATTTATACGAAGTAGTCCTGTAAAGAACCAATTAAATGTCTCTTAACACACCGCGTAAAGTTGACATAAGCTTGCCACATCGCCTCCAAAACTCTTTCAAAGCTTACGTTATACTTACGCGTGAACCACTTCAACACATCACATTGTGGCATTCAGAAACTCCCCTCCTCACAAATTTGGCTGTTCTAACCAATTAGTTTACGAAATTGTCGTCACAACGTTTCTCAAGGCAGTTGTCATTGATTGTCCTTTATGAAACAATAAGTAGTCGATTTCGACGTTCAGGCGCGGTAATGTTAGAAGTTGGCAATGTGGTGCTCCACAAGTTCTAATCATGACAAAACACAGCGGCTGGAACTCTGATGTTTCTCTGGTTGCAGAACATGCACCAAACCTAAATCTTGGAGAAGGTTTTACCACATCAGCAGGGGCGTAGTCAACCGATAACTTAGGGGAGGGGCAAATACCAAATACCGGTAGGCCAAAGATTACGGTATTTTATCCGAATATTTTAGGTTTACTTTAGATTAGACTTTGTTCCAAAGTAAGAACGAAGTCTTGTGCCCCCTGACTATGCCACTGCGTATAAAGACTTTGAAATTGTTTTATTCAAACTTATTTATTTCAGACGGCCCGAACGCAAATTTCAAGACAAATTTCAGGCCTTGGACCAATTAGTCCATTACTTACTTTTCCTCAATGTGCCGTGGAAACACCTTTTTGTTACAGGTAAAATCTCAAAGTTTGTTACTTTAGATATAATTGGTAACCTTCATTTGCAAAACGAACATTAGCAAGGACCAAGTAAACGTATTGAAAGAAAACCTTCTTAATGTCGTTTTAATAGTGAACGCAGGGGCCTTTATGCGAGGGCCCTTTCAATATCGTTAAATGCCGTTTTTGTGCAGATTCTTTTCGAAAATCTCAACTTTTTTGGTGAAAGGTAACCCTAATGAAAGCACTTAGTAGAGGCTAAGGTTCTTATTTTGGAGCGCAGACAGCGCACCTGCAACAAAAGCAAAAATCCGGAACGAAAAAGATAAAATTTAGATTTAACCAACTACATCTTTCAGAACGGCTTGCAATGCTCAATTTCCTGATGCAGAAACAAACCCTCTAACATGCTTGTCCAATCCCTCATGCTGTTTCGATCCTGATTTGTTTGTATATCGTTCCTTGTTCGGTTCGGCAATTATGGGAGGAGCACCAGTGTGTTATTACGGCCCTACCTCATCCCGATACAGGTAATACCATGTAACACCCTTTTTTGAAACAAAACTTTCAATTATCGAGAATTTTATCCGTTTGTCGTCAAAAAGTCGATGAAATTTTTTTTAACATGAAAAGTTTGCTGTGGGTTCATCATATCCAGTACTCGAGTTGAGAGGGGGTGCTATCATCCGCAAAAGATCAACCCTCCATAAAACATTTTGGCATAAACCATTACCCTATAAATAATGACCATCCTTCCTTTACTTCTGCGTGAAAAACTAGAACCGTGCCCCCATAAGCGTTTTTGCAACTCGAGCACTGATCATATCCTAACCGATATCAATAAAGCCTACCCTAAAAGTTTGGTTTAAACTAGGCTGCACTAAATTTATAAAGTTTGAAAGTGCAAAGTGGTTTAAAAAATGTTCAAGTAACAGAGCCTTAGCGTGTGACGCATTCTTATACCCATTCAACATTTTCAAAAATAACATCATCAGTTCTTTTTTGGCTTAGCTTCAGCAAGAGCTAGAGTGGTTTTCAGTCACCTATTTGCGAAGAGCAGCCTAATTGTACCGTATAGTCAGTGATTGACACAATAAACCTTTTTGCACTAAAGCGATAAGGATAATTAATCGATAGTTTTAAAAAAGCCCTGGGCGATACCGATAAATCTCAATTTTACAAAGCGACATCGGCAATCAATAAATCAAAATCAAATCAAAAATCAAATCTTCATTATACTCGGCGTATTACGCCGAAGCGTGTAACGAGTTGCGGGCCCATCTCCGCGGCTTAGCGCCTGGGCTACACAGCTCCGAAGAAACGTCGCAACGGTGGCGAGTCGTTGGCGACACTGTGTCCATTTGACCGGCCCGGGAATCCAACCCCAGACCTCCCGCACCGATAGCGTGCGCTTTGCAACTGAGCTAACGGCCGGTTATCGATAAATTATTGCCGATAAATTTTTTCCGATAAATGTTGCAGTAAATTTTCAGTGTTTGACGAAGCTTTTTTGTAGGCGAAGTCAAATTGCAGAAATGTTTTTCTAAATTTTTCAAAAGAGAGCAGTTAACGGACTCTGCCGTGGCATTAAACAAAACAAAGAGAGTTTTTATTAAATCGCAACAAGACTTTATAGGCACGATGTATTTTGCCATAGCGCCAACTCACAAACTTTGAACACTGTGAGCATGAAGAATCGTTTATCGCGATAATTTATCGGCGATAACAAAATACATTACAAAAGCGATGTCGGTAATTGATAATCCAAAACTATTTTGAGCGATAACGATAATCGTTAATAAATTATCACCAATAAAAAATTATCTCGATAAATGTCCATCTCTGACCGCAGTGCAGTTATCTAGTCATTAACACATCTTTATCTGCCTTTTCAACATGCAAGCAAGCCCAAGGGGAGAAAAACAATAAAAATGACTAAACCAACCGTTTTCTTTTTTAGGCAACTAGCGTCACTTATCCAGCCGTACAATCCATTCTTCCAGAGCATCGTCATTAATGTCTTTCAGGTCTATTTAGATACTGGAGCAAATTTTCAGGAAAGAGTTACCTGCCTAGTTACAAACATAATTGGTGGAAGGCAATGTGGTTGGCCAGGTGAGCGGAACGTCTGATAGAGTTTTTTTGATTAATTACAATTTTGGGAGTCAATATTCTACACTACCGGCAAGTTAGCTCAGTTATTTAAACATTGCTATCGGTGCAGGAGATTTGGAGGTCGAATCCCGGGTTGGTCAAATCGGACACAGAGTCGCCAACAGCTCGCCATCGCTGCGACGTTTCTGCGAAACGTGTTGTCCAGGCGCAAAGCCGCGGAGATGGGCCCCGCCACTCGTTACACGCTTTCGCAAAATACCTCGAGTATAATGAAGATTTTTTGATTTGGTATTTTACATTACAATTTAGCACCACATCGGCACTACAGTTGTTATTGCCGAAAACCTAAAGTAATAAAACCAAACCGCTAACGTCAAATACTTACAAAAAAATCTCTCTCAAGTACATATAAAAAAGATTTTAATACATTAACACAATTCAAATCTTCATTATACTCACGGTATTACGCCGAAGCGTGTAACGAGTGGCGGGGTCCATCTCCGCGACTTAGCACCTGGGCTACACAGCTCCGGAGAAGCGTCGCAGCGGTGGCGAGCCGTTGGCGACACTGTGCCGATTTGACCGGTCCGGGAATCGAACCCCAGACCTCCCGCACTGAGAGCGTGCGCTTAGCAATTGAGCTAACGGCCGGGGTATATATTAACACATTTGAGTTAAATCCAATTAAGATGCTTTTGTGCATTCACCGTTTCAATACGCTAACAGATTTTACGTACAGCTTAACAAGTTCGGTGTATAGCCTAGGTGGACACAATTTCGTAAAACACCAGTCTAATTTTTTTCATTAAATTTAACGGACTCAGTAAACTTTCATTAATTTGTTTATTGACCTAACGATCAGTGTTTCAAGTCTTAACAATGCTTATTTATTATTCAAATTGGTTATCTTTGATGTCAAATACCTTGCAGAAAACACAATTTATCTTTGATGTCAAATACCTTGCAGATTGAGGTCAAGCCCCAGCGTAGCCAGGATTTTGCAATGGGAAGGGTTGAGAACAGTGACGCACCCAGGATTTTGCAAAAGAGGTGGGGGCACAACCAGGGGCCAGGTGGCGCAGCCCCCAGCCGCCAACGAATTTTTGCTGTTTTCACATAAAAAAACACTCATTTTAGCGCACTTTTTTTATCGAAAAAGGGCATGCAGTGAGTGCAGTCACTATAATAGACAATGCAAAAATATTTTCGCAGCTTATGTCTAAAAGCAGAAGCTTGGTGAAGAAGACTGCAACCATTATTAGTTTGGAAAATCATAGACTGAAAGTTAGATTTTAGTACCTTATTACAGGGCCAAGGAAGAGGGGGCATGGTACCGTGCCCCGCCCCTGCCCTGCGTGCGCCTTTGGTTCAGAATGACGTCACGTTTGACCGTACGTTGTATAATACAAAAGATGGCCTCAGATTTAAGAGAGACGTTTTAAACTAAAAATACCGAAGGCAGTTAAGGCACAATATTATTGTAAGGAAGTCCAAGAAATGCTTTCTGGTGAACTGGTAAAACGATATTCAAATCTTAGCGATTTAGTTTTTTTTTTTAGCTACGTAAATCATTTTTGCTTGAAATCGTTTAGCCTTTTTTCAACGGAAGGTCTGAGGGGCCGAGGGCAGTTGCGTGTACAGGAGCGGCACTGCCATGCTAATAAAATTGCGTGATTGCTTCATGAGCGTGACTACGCCACTGAGGTCAAGAAAGTGAGATAATAGCAACAAAAAATGTTGTTTGTGAGCAAAAATTTAGTCACACGGTCAGTGCTATTTCAAAATTGTAATATTTTAGGAATACCACTTCAAGTCAAAAATCATAATATGAAGTAGCGCGACTACCGAGAACTGCAAGTTTAGCTGGACGCAGTGCACGAAAAATGGTTACCGGCAATCACTTTTTTCGCCCTTCCGAACTCGTCACATCTGTGCCCAAACACATTACAGATAGCAGCGTTTATGTAGAGTTTGAACGTTTAATCATAGCGACAAGATGATCAAACGCAGCAAGGCAATTGCACAATCATTGACATTTAACTGCAGCATAGCACCTAAAAAATAAAAAATTAACAATTTAATTAACTTTTGTGAATTCGAGGTAAATTTAACGAATCAACTTTAATGGAGATACAAGATTGTTAACGAAGCAAACGTTTTGCAGTAATTGCTCATCCATGGTTTGGTGAAACCAACTTAGGCCTACACCAGACTTGAACTAGTGAAATACACATCAGCTCTGAATTGGTTAAAAAGGATGGACGATAGACTAAAGACCTATTATTACAAATAATGGGAATCATCAATACAGTACTTCAAAAAGTGCTCTATAACTAGAGCAAGTTAACAATTTCACCACAGTTAAAATGTATTTCAAACCCGACAGTCTGTTTCACCTAAAAAGGATCATCAGGGGTTATCTAAAAAAATTCCTTAAAAATTTAAACAATAAAAGATTAAAGACGTACGTAGAGCTGGCAACTATCCCAAATCTGCCTAAAGCCAAATCAGTACCTATACTTTATGACCTGATTGAACTAGCCGAAAAATAGGTGCCACATTCAACAACTCTGAAATGGTTTTTCAATTGTGCTTTATGGTCGTTGAACTTGGTATTGCGTATTTATTATTGGCCAAAAAGTATTAAGTTAAATAAAACACATGAGGTTATTTTTATAAGAATGAAACAGTATATCAAATTAAGAAAAATGAGTTGTTGTTTTAATTTTTATCAAAGCTACATTATGGCAGTGAAGATCTTAAGTTCAGTTTGCGAACACCTAGGTGAGCATCGCATTTGCGAAATCATTTCCGAAGCCCAGGGCGCCAACCACCCAGCATGCTCCGAGTGACGTTTGTTTTCGAATTGGTATCCTTTATACACGTCTCAAATACGCGTTTTGGCGCCAACCGGCAAATTGAACCGGTCACAAAAATCTGTTACACACTCGCAATGCTGCATGTCATATCGCTACTGATAATTAGCTGTCAATTACGAGAGGTTTTTAAAGCCAATGTTTTTTGCAGGCATAACCCCACTGCAATGTCAATTAAAAGGATGTTGTTACAACAACGCAACGGGGTGTAACTACCCTAACCAACAACTTCCTTTTTTTCCAACAACAACAGTCATCGATGAAGTGTATCCTGAACTAGAGGGTCAAAGCTCAGAAACGTGCCCGCGAACTGCGATAGAAGAAGTAAGCAATACTCGAAGTAAAATATATTTTGCAGGGGCGATTGAACTATCTTCCCCACAAAAATCTCCATAACAGCAGATTGCGTAGCATTATAAGATAAGATATTTAGTGTTAATTGTTAATTGACACCGAAATCCTTGGTCTGTCCCTGGTTGGGCGCGGGGTCACAAACTCGTCAGCATTTTTAATCAAGTACACCAAAAATTTGCAAGCCGAAGTTGAGTTCAAGCTCTTCATTTTCAATTCTGCGAGTTCAATGATTTTCACCGTGTTTGCGCCAAGTTCAAGTAGTTTCCATCGGGTTTAGGCTTAGTTCAAGGATTTTCTGTCAAATTTAAAATAAAGTGAAAACTCAATCAAATTTTCTCGAGATCGAGATCAACTTTGAGTTTGGCAAATTCCAGTTCGCGGCCCTGGTTGGAAGTTGGTTCAAATTTCATATTCCATTTGGATTTTTGCTTCAGTTCGTTCCAAATTCGTATTAGCTTTCAATTAATTTTGGAATCGCAAAAAAAGTAGGCCCAGAGATATACGACTTAGCGACAATTCGTTGAATGGTTAAAAAGTCAGGAAACAAACAAAATACCCGTCGGTTTCGAAGTAGAGGTCCTAACATTCATGTGATCACGTTTGCGCGAGGTTACAGGTCACTTACTATAATGAATAATGTTATCAACCAAATTTTACTGCCATTACAAACTCGCAAGCCACAGCAGGCCCACGGACATCGTAACGCAGAGTTTTAAGAAGACTATGTGCCAAAAAAATTACGACTTTCAGAGTCATTGATCTTATTTTCACCATCTTTCGCAGTTGCGTCTTTGAATACTTCACAAAAATCATCTCCGCAAAAGCCCGGCGGTTTATCGACAAGCAGCAAATTAAGGACGTAAAAATCAACTTAAAACTTGCGCATGCAACACTTGTCTTAAGTTAGTCGTCATCCTATGGGTAACACTAACAGCGACATTTTCGTGCAAAAGATTATAAAGAATTCCTCCAATCAATCCTTTATGACAGGTAAACTTTTCTACTTTCAGGTTGCAGCAGGATTTTCGCCCTCTATATATCAAAGGCTACCTTGCAGAACTCCAGCAAACGATGGTGAACGCGTACAAACGTATGTAAGCTGTCGCCTCTTCGGATGCTGCCCAAGTATTTTTGGCGTCATTCCTGATTTAGGCGACTTTGTTACGGCTACTAGCAACAGCCTGTCGCCAACGACCCCAGCTATTCCATTGATAGCGGTTTCTGCTGGCCTTGGGGCTGGTAGCTTATCCCAACTTTTCTGTCCATATTTCGCTATACAATTTCCCTTCCTTCCTGACCTAACAGCAAATGCAGCTGGATGTTGCGAATACCAAGTGTGCTACCACATTAGAACCCCAGTAAGTGTCATACTGTCACTGTTCATGCAATTTGTAACTTGTTACCTCTAACTACATGTTTTTGCAGCCTCCTGCTTCTTGGGGGCAATGGTCAGCATTTGGACCATGTTTGGGCAACTGTGGAACGCCAGGAATAAGACAAAGAACTCGCTCATGTGTCACTGTAAATGGTATGAGTGCCAGCACCTGCCCCGGCGAGAGTACAGAATCTACACGTTGCATAGTGCCGCCATGCTGTCAATTTACTCAATGGAGCCCATTCGGAACCTGCCAAGCTACCTGCGGTGCTATTGGAATCCAGATTCGTAACAGATTTTGTCTGGGACCAAATAACTCTCCTTGTAGTTCTTGCGTTGGCCAAACCACAGATCAACGAAGATGCGTAGGACAAAATTGTGGATCCTGGCTCTCGTGGCGTACCTGGAGTTCTTGCACCGCTACATGTGGTACAAATGGAGTGAGAACTCGAACAAGGAGCTGCACAATAACTGGCACTTGCTCAGGCAATGGAAATCAAGAGGAAAACTGCCAAGGACCTCCTTGCTGTTCTTGGACACGATTTGGAAATTTTGAACCATGCGGCGTTACTTGTGGCTCTGGTTTTCAAGTTAGACGTCGCCGATGTGAACGAAACGGCATTGGAATTGCGTGCAATAGCTGTCCAGGCTCAAGCACCAATAGACGTAGTTGCCAAAGACCACCATGCTGCTCGTGGTCGAATTGGAGCCAATATTCAACTTGCGACGCCCCTTGTGGACAAAGCGGAGTTCGAACAAGAACACGAACATGCGAGCCTGATATTGCAGCTTGCAGATTACCTAACGCATGTATCGGTCCATCAACAGATACCCTGGGTTGTAATGGGCCTATTTGCTTCACACTGACAGATTGGACAACTTGGGGAACATGTGCGAGTTCTTGCCGAAGAGAACGACGTCGATCGTGTGTCGGAAGTGACAACCGACCTGTTCCAAATAGTTTCTGTGATCAAACACCTGATATTATGGAAAGAAACGCGTGCGTTGGCGGTGCTTGCCTTCCAGTGATCAGCACACCTTGGATATCATGGGGTCCTTGGTATCCTTGGTCTGACTGTTCAGCAACTTGTGGCTCGGGAATTCGGTTCAGGGAAAGAAGTTGTCTCTACCGAGGTAGACAAAATCAATATCTAGACCCAGCCATTTGCAGTTGCGTGTATCCTCAAAGTGAAGGCCCAAGAGAAGAAGAGCCCTGCTCCGTCGTTATAGCATGTAAGAAAAACTCAAAATTAACTACGTAGGACTGATTAACTGTAAAAGATCAATTAACAACAGCGAAAGAAATTTCAATTTAAAGCGAGTAATGACTCATTAGGATAATAAAGAGATGCCGTGCTACGTATCCTTGGGCTGGAAAACCTTCTAAGTTTACCAAATCTTTTACCCTACAGTAGCAGCGAATATTTAATGATGCAACACCACTTCCGTCAACATGCAAACACTTACGTGCCAGCAGCGCAATAGCTTAATAGCTTGTTCGTTTTTTCCAGTATATTCATTCACTTCCTAGTAACCTGCGGTAACTTTAATTTTGTCGAATTATTTCCATATGTAGTTACTGTAATTTGTCAAACCGACACCCCTGAAAGAATAGTGCGAAAGACAGTGTGTCGTACAAGTATTCTGTCGTACAGAGAAACGCTGTAAAACAAAATATTTTACTCGGTTCAGGTGACTTTCCAGTGTTGCCTTCAGTACCTACCTATACATGGGGACCATGGAGTTCTTTTACAAGGTGTTCCAGAACTTGCAATGGAGGGTTTCGATCAAGATCAAGGACTTGCTTTGAGAGACCAAGCAATAGACCGGTAAGTGATCGTTTTCTTTGTGAAGGGCACAATTTTTTATAGCCTAAAAGTACAAATAGTGTCTTGACCATACTGCAGCTCAGTAGTTCTAAAACTGAGGACCGCGGACCCTTTAGGTTCGCGAAGCAGTTCCAGGGAGCGTACTATTTCTGATAAATCATCTCATTGAATTGTGCTTGTAAATTTAGTGAATGTTACTTGCTTCATTTTCTCGCTCTAAATATCTGTTTGCTTCGTGCACATATAGCATTATTTTCATTTCAAATGTCCATGTATTTAACATCTGCCACACTGATACTTCTTTTTGCTGCTGAACCAGAATTTATGCTTAAAAATGAAGGACTGTGAGTGATAGAAAAAATCCTTGGGGAGCGTCAAGTTGAAATTATAAAAAAGTTTGAGAACCACTAACTTGTCGATGCTAAAAAGAAGTCGATCGATTAGGCGTCAAACCTTCCATATGTGTGTACAACGTAACATTAGGCTTTGTGCAATGACAGCTTAATAGGTCTTAGCTCAAAAATGGTATGAACAAGCAACAAAAGCTGGTACGTAAAAAGTAATCAATGAATTCAGTTTCTACTTGAGCTAAGCAAACTGGAATACAATGAGTGTGTGTGAACTAACCGTAGGCATGCAATCAGGGCCGGCGCGCTTATTAGGCGAACTAGGCTGCCGCCTATGGCATCACTCTTCAGGGCATGCTTTAGAGGCATCAAAATGCCTTTTGGGAGGTATCAAAATGTCTTATATAAATCATTTTATGAGAAAACACTTTGCTTGATAAAATTTTAAAAGTTGAAGGGTTTTGTGCGTTGTATTTGCAACAATACCAAGTGCATTAAGACATTGGAAGCCGGTAGTTGCAATAACTTTGTCACTATTGCATTGTTTAAAACGTATGGCGACTATGCTGCAATTGCTTTTTGCCCGATCATTTCAGCAAGGGGGCATCAATAGCCTTGCCCAGGCCCTGCATACAGTATCAATAAATGTGATAATGTTCATTAACATAACTACTATTTTTTAGGTAAGCTCAACACTGTGTGTAGGTAGCGACACGCAGAACGTAATATGCAACACACAATCTTGCCCGATCATCGGTGGGAGCGTCGGTGGAAGCATCGGTGGTAGTGTCGGTGGAAGCATCGGTGGAAGCGTCGGTGGGAGCGTCGGAGTTAGGTACACGAACTGGTCATCGTGGTCGAGATGTCGTTGCTCTACAAGACAGGAAACAAGAGTCAGGTAAGAAGAATTACTAAAATTTTAACAGATTTATAATTTTAATCATCTAAACCTGTGTTTTTTACTCTAGGCTACTGACGTTTTTAGGCTACACGTGACTATATTTCATCAGCTGTTTGATATTTCACCTAGGCCTATTGCAAAAAATCCAACTCCAAAAATATGCACCTTTTCTTGAAAACGTACGTTCGGATATAATAAAACTCTAAAGTTGTTAAGTTTTTGAATTGAATTCGATTTCAGCCCAAGTCAAGCGTCGCTAACAGCTCCCACCGCTGCGACGTTTCTAAGGAGTTGTATCGCGTAGACGCTGGCCGCAGATATGGCCCCCGCCACACGCTTCGGCCTAATACCTTGAGTATAATGACAATTTTGAATTTTTTTATCCAAAGCGAAAATACTGAAGGTTGACGTACGCAAAAATGATTTATGAAGCTATGGAACTCCTCTCTGTGTAGGCCTATTATATGTAAGTAATTCCAAATCTTGACTACAGCTGGTTTTATTTAAAAATACAATATTTTCAGATGCCCGATCACATCAAACAATTCCTGCCCAAACCCTGAATTCCAAAGACGAGCGTGTACGTGTTGATTTCTAGGGTTTAAGATTATGTCATTTTGTCAGTTCTTGCGAGCTTTATGAACAAACCAGCGCTTAGTAGGCCATTACATCATAAAGCGTTGGCCAAATCTTGCTGAGCAATTTTTTTTTTTCAGCAAAAAGCAAGATAGTAAGGTGTAAAAGTGAAAAGCTCAACAACAGTGTCACAAAATTCTAGTTCATCAGCCAATTTACTGAATTTAGTATCCGTAAACAATTTCTCTGCAAATAATCTTGAAAACTCATAGACTGTAGATAGGATATCAAGCTTATTCTACCAAATATAGTTTAATGTATTGTACCATTGTATCGCTTTGAACATGAAGTTGTGCAAATAAATAATCAAGCAACTACATGAGCCTGTGGTATATCGCAAAACATTGCTGGAAGACAGTGTCGCTAGCAAGCAGTTGACCTAACTCTGTAAAAACGGCTCTAATTTCGAATGTAAACTTAGTGCAGCCGCAAAAATAATAATCCTCAACTATAGTAACACTGTTGGTTGAAATAATTTCTACGCTGGGATCCAAATTGTGCCACGGACCCTCATGAAATCACGTAAATCACGCTCTCCAATTTTCTTTGTACGTACAGATAAACTTCACGAATTTGAAGAAAACCCGAGCGACATTTTACGTGAGTGAACACCCCAGTTATTACGCGCAAATTTTTAAAATCAACGGTAACCATCCACGCACCACAAGTAGATTGGGCCTATGGACAAAGAGCTGTCGCTTCTCTGGATCTTGAAGTTTTCATTACCAAAATTAACAATAATAAAGTACCAATACACCGATTATTTCCAGCTCATGCTTGCTGAAAAATATCGAGAGACGTTCTTCTGTGCTTCCCAGTAAAAGTTGGCCTAAATGTGCTGGCTAACGAGCAGACTGAATTAGCCAGATGCGCATAGCTAATTTTAACTAAAACTGCTAAAAGAGTGTCAATTGCAAGATCGAAACTTACTTCTGCTGTTCTCTTGTAAACAGGCATCAGTTATCTTAAATCTTAACTTAGCTTTACTTCTGGTCGTTAATCAATCTCGAATACTAAAATGAATCTTGTTTTTTTCTTGTGTTTGATTCTGCATCATCCACATATCACCACAGAAATAGTTCAAACAGTAGAATACTGGATTTATTGCAAAAGATCACCGTAAAAATTCTTGCAACTCTTGCAAGGACTCGCTCCCAATTGACACCAGTAACATTTGTTGAAGTGTGTCTAAACCACCGCATTGACTGGACAAACGTTCAAGAGCCAAGCGGGTGTAAGTTGGAAGGGAAAGTTTGTGATTTGGGTCGGCGCGGATAAGTGCACGAGTGCGGAGAGAATGATGAGTTTCCCATTGTTCCGGTTTGAGATCTTCATTCGAGGCATCAGTTACAAAAGAATCGACACGATTTTCGTCACATACATCATACAATACCTGAATAAGAACAATGAATTTTACTTAAATTTTTGTATGTTGTAAGAATCTATTCAAAATCTCGAACACCAACTCAAAATATACCATCTCCAATGCGTAATTCGGGCAGCAAACTTTTTTTAAAGGGAAGGGGTCACGAGCATTTTAGCTATTGGTTAAGTACGAGTGTCAGTGTATGCAACAAAAATTTCACGACGTACTTCATTAAGAAATTCAAGGAAGCTCACATTTACCAATTCTTGATTACGAAAACTATTGCAATATACAAAACTCGATCAAGCCTAACTTTCCAAAGCAAATCTCACGAAATCCATGCAAAACACACGCTTTGCATTTCCTGTACTAGACATAAAAATCTCTGGTCACTAGTGGATCTTGGAGGGAGGCTGAAGCCCTCCTCCACAATTTAATCGCATTCTAACGCAATAATATTTCGACACTTGTGGACATACAAAACAGCACGAATTATTTATTTCTAAGCGCCCAAAATATTTCTACATCCGCCCCTGCTAGTCGCACGTACCCCGAGGTTCACAAGGGTTAGCTTAGTCATATGACCACTGTTAAGTTATCAAACGAAAAATATCATGGACTGATAATTTACAAATAAGAAATATTTGAATAACTGAATGGCAGTACCGAACTTACAATTAGCATTAAAAAAAGCTGTTTCTGCACTAAGCTTCAAGGAACACGTGTTTTTTCAAGGCAGCACAAAAGAGTAATGACAGAGCGTTTCTTGAAGTCAATGCAAAAAACAGCTTCTTTCAAGAGCTATTCTTAAGCAACATTCAAGACAGGATAATTTCATTGTCTTACTTGTATGCAGACCGACATAACATAAGCTAAAGCTCGCTGCAAAGTGTCGGCATTTGTAAAACGTTCAAGTTGTGCAAGACAAGCGAGAGCAATAACTTTTCGTTGAATAGTCTCTACCACTGAATCGATGTTGAAACTGACAACTTTAAGAAATTCCAGGACAGCTTCATTTGCTTGATCACCACTTCGTTGAACAAATAAATTCCAAAATGCAGGCGTGTTGTGAAATGCTAGCCTCGAAACGACAATTATTCGACTGGTGGCAAGAATAGTAGAGTCATCACTCCGCAGAACATGTTGTATGGTGTCACGAAGATATTGTTGAAAAACAAAAGGGGTTTCAGTTGGGGCTATCTGAAAAAATACCAAGGCAATTTAACAATGTAAAGCAAATGAATAAGTTTGTTTTGTACGTTTTTAACACATACCAAGCTCAAATGCTGGCTCAAGCAAATGTCAGCTACTTTTGTCACTTAATTTAACATGAATAATCTGGCAAACGCATATCATTCTCCATTCTGAAATGTCCTTTCCGACAGGTAGGCTACTGTTGAGTGTTGATATTTGAGGTGGTGAAAGCCTGCGTATGATGGCCAGATTATGAAACTTAGCCCACCATCCCACGGCCAGAGCTATGCAAAACAAAACACAGTTGAAATCCAAAGTAATGCATAAAAGAGAAAAGAATTTGAAAAAGGTTTTCAAAAAATTCGACCTTTTTGATACTTACTCTTAACATCATTTCAATCAAGCGAGATACCATCACCAAGCACTCGTCTCGCACATCAGTGATCAACGATGAAATAGCCAGCGCCAAATCAGACCCGTGCCTTCCTCCGATAAAAGCTTCGCCACCAAGAATAATATAGCTCTCAATAATTTCTAAACATTCTTTCAAGGATTCAGAACTCAGCTCCAATAAACCTGGAAATGCAGTCAAGCAAATTACATCAAAGACCTTGCTCCAAGTGTAGTTTCCCAGTTTACTGCATTGAAACCTCTTATTGCATTTTTATTAGGTCGGGCAGCGACACTGCGGAAAATTGTAAGAACATAATTTTGCGACCCATACAATAAAAAAAGGATCGATTAAGCACGCTTTCTGAATAAAAAAAGTTACTCAGTAAGGGAAATGTAGATAACACTTTGCTGCAAACACTACCCACCACTGCTAATTCCACATTAGATTAAGCATCAAAATGGCTTGCTACAGGTAAGCCACATCAAAAAATAATCACAGAGCAGTTGCAGGTAACCGAATTGCGCATTTAAAAATAAAAAAACTCAGGTTAACTTAAGGAATGCCTTCTCACTCCTAGCAGTCCTCTACGGTCCTTGGGAGAGATGACATTATTCTTGAAAACCATACAGAAAACACAGCCTATGTAGATTCTAGAAAGGTCATTCTTGATGCGCGGTACTAATTAGCCACCTCTCAAGACATGCTGAGCAGCCAAATTAGACAATCATCGCATTTAGCGAAGCACATATCGGGTTTTACAGCATCAATACATACCGTACATATTATTAAAGAGTTGCAGGAGCGACTCGTTCATAGTTTGAGTATTGTGAAGAAGAGCTAGCCACAAATCCAAACCATCAATAAGCAAATATATGTGAGCTGACGATGAAATATCCGTGCAAGTATGAATAACGTTGATTAAAAATGGAAGCATCGATTCGTGCTTCCCACAAAGCCCATTCACAACGTGTACAAGAGTTGCCACTACGCCACATCTAAATAACAAATTCTTGTTTAGTTTCATGCGCTTTCTTGAGTAAAAGCTTTTCTCCTTATGAAAACAAAATTACAAGGACTTTTTAAAAGTAGACTTACAACAGAAAAACCCAGTCATTTTAGCTAAACTTATACTAACACGTCGCCTGAGCTAAGCAATTCTACCCCAATTTTCACACATTTTGTTATTGCTATGTCGGGTGAGGCTAATCCAGGTCATCAGCTGTTCAGGCACACAGTACACTTCGAATAACTGACCTACTGAGTACACCTGTCCTCTACTGCTCCTCGAAATCTTCTGAGCTTCTGTACAAGTTCAGACTTTAACCGATACAAACTACCAGTTTTTTAACCTATTTACGCAAATAACGAACCTAACAACAAGACGAAATGAAAAAGCTACATCAGAATCACCTTAATTTTCAAATTTTAAAAACCAGCTTTTACCTTAACATATTGTGTGATTCCGAGACTTGCCAAACAGAAGGCAATATCAAAGCAAGTTTGTTGACACCCGAAGCAACTTGATGACCTAATCTCTCTATGACAAAGCTAAGAACATGAAGGACTCTCATCTTAGCATCACCAGTTTTAGCATCCTCTAAGAGTACGTAAAGTGCATCCGTGCATCTCTCTTGGTATGGAGAAAAATTGCCTGTAATGTTGCACTATGTTACATTTTGATTACAACAGTACAATAAGTTAAATTGGTAAAGCTAAGCAATACTATGAACTTTCGCTGATTATTACTATTACTGTATTTACACCGAAGAAACTTGACTAGATAGCATAGTTCAAACAAGGACAACGATCTTCTGCGAAAAAGCTTCTGGCGCAAAAAATAAACAAAAAACACCCACTGCATGTACGCGTCACAGCGGGCTGATAGTTTATTCCTTTGGTTGCGATGAACTACTAAGGTCCTTTAGCGCCACGATTAAGTTTTGTCAAGAATTCACTGACGTATTTTATTCTCTGTTCATTACATCCTCCGCAATACACATAATTGCTGAGCGTTTAGCAAGTGCAACAGCAGATACAAGTTTTAAAGTCTTTGATTTGACCCGACTGAGAATAGAACCCAGTCTACAGCTTCCAAAGCGAACGCTTTAACCACTAGGCCATCAAATAAAATATTAAATGACTTAATTCTTTTAATCAGATCTAATAATTGTCATTCCAAATTGGATTCTGTGACTAATTACCATAAAACAAAGTTCATCAGCGATATGGCCTAAGTCCTGGCGGTACCGCGCGCAGGTGACAGATCCTACGTGACGGGTTCGATTCGCGGCTGGAGCCGATTGCACTTGACATAAATACCGGGCGGCTGCTGACTCGAAGAGCGCAAGCTCACTTCGCAGTCTCCTTCAACTACCGCTAATTTTTCAGTTTAATAATTTCAAAATGACCTCAATTATTTATTTAAGACGAGTTTGATTCGGATCTAGAGGCCCGAGGCTTGAAACTTTGTTTGGGAATGTTTGATGGAAAGGCTTCGGATCAAAGTTCAAAGGTCAGGGTTTAAGTTATTAAAGATGATAACGACCGGTATTCAAATTGGAACTGGGAAAGACCATCGTGGATTCACAAAATTTGAAATCACAATAACACTAAGTACGCAATGACATGACGAAGACTCAAATTACTTGCAAACTCACAGAGCACTTCTCACAAAATCTTACCAATATCAAATTCAAAGTCATCCAAAACCTGACGTAACGCACTGGCAGCTGCAAGTCGCACAGCCATATCCAACGTACGATCAAGAGAAGGTATAATAAAATCATACAAAGTTGTGAAAATGGCATTGAGAGGTTTAACACCAGTCCATTGCTCAACAAGCCACAATACCCTCCTTAAGAACAACACAGTAAGTAAATTTAATCTATCTGTGATTTACAAACTGGTTTTCTACCACTACCTATGAACAATTTTTCCAGCAGGATGGTTGCTACATTTGCAAACATAAGGAAGTAAATCGTCGGTGCACCATGATTCAAAGTCAATGCAATCAAATAGCTCATTGCACGCCAATCCTGTAGCAGTAAACACTGCATCACTGACTAAAAAGCTATTGATATCAGCAGAATCTGCAAAAGCAAAAATCATAAAGCACACTAGCAGATTTTGACTGTCAACGTAAGAGAACTGGGATTAAGTCGAGTCACAAACAAATTTTCGTTAAACCAAACACAAAATATGTTTTCGCACTGATCATTTTGACATAATGATTCAGCACTTGGATGAAATGCCAATATGCTGCAATATTTCGCTAGATAATGATACAGAATGCTACAAAATCACACCGTAGGAAACGCAAAATTGTAAAAATTTCTTACCATGTTTTGCTCGATCGTTAACAATTTTTACTGATGAAAGCAAAAGAGGAATCAACTGCTCAGAATTGTAATGTAAAAGAGTCAAAAAGAAAACCTAAAAAAAAAAATGATAAGTAGCAAACAAAAAAAAAAAATACGGCATGGTTTTATTGTAAGTATAAATTTATTCTCCTAAGTCTAGCAAAATTTAGCATTCAGTTGCCTGACACCAAGAACGTCGTTATTTACTCCCGTTTTTTTATGCTCTGCTAAATGGACGGGCTTGTTTGTATTTAATGATTTAGGTTGCAACATCCTCCTGAATAGTTTTCTTTTGAGCATCAGTGATCGGCGATACACAGAGATCATGCATGCTTTAATACTTGCTACAACAATACGACCATAAAGTTTACCTCTGTGCTTGGTCTCAAGTTATACTTCCAAGTTTCTCCAATTTCTTCAGAACAAAATTCTTCAGCATCATCATCCCAACTTTCCAAGTCCGTTTGATTCAGAGGAAAAAACGAAAAAACAAGACACCTATATTAATTATTATAAGTCAATAAACGAATCCATATGTTCGTGTATCGCGCAATATCTTACCGTAACAAATTTTGTAATTCTTCAACAGTCATTGCATTGACATCACTGCGCCGAAGAGAAAAAATAGCTTTTAAAATATTAAGACAATTAACTACATAGCGTTCTTGAAAAATGTTTTTGTCATCAGAGTAAGCAAAAATGCACTGTCTTGTGAAATTCATAATTGTGTTACAGTACTTAAACACAAATGGATTTTGCAATTCCAATGCATCCAATATAATTTTGCTATGAAGAAGAAGCAATTTATCAAAACTAATACGCAAAGTGACCCAGTTTTTAGGCAAGTCATTGGAACAGCCCAAGAAAGATTGTACACTGAGAATAAGAGCTTCCATAAACTTGGCAAAGCTTTCTTCATTGAGACCAATGGACATTGATCGAAAAGATTTCAAAATATTTATGAGTTTTCCAACATGAAAACAACCTTCTTGTTCTTTCATCTGGTTGCAATTTTGAAGAGTTTGAGCGACTTGCTTGTAATGGTTTTCCCAAACTTGAAAGCAAACAGAAAAGTAATTACAGCAAATTTCTTTGAACATCTTTCTGTCATTGAGTAGTTGTTTCGAACCAAGCTCCTTCATAACCAAACGAAAAGTCAATAAAATAGTATTATCGCGCAACTCTGTTGAAACTGGTTGAAGACTGGAAATAGAAGAGACCAAGATCTCAAATAGACCAGGCCAAGTTTTTGGATAATCATATCTGGCAATCTTTGCAATAATAACCGCAAATTGTAGAGCAATCTGAAACACGCAAACAATTTGGCAACAAAGGCACAATTTTCAAATTGATTTTAAGCACAAACCAATCTGCCATACAAAGTAAAAACGCCGTATTCGATTTTCGAAGAGGCAATTATCATAATGTAAAACTGTGACAAACCCTAATTAATTAAGGAGAGGGGCCAGTCCATTTGAGATTGGTGGCAGGAAATGTTTAACAATAGAAGCATTGTTACGTAACTAATAGCATAAAGGTTTATTTTTTGTAATCTTAGACGAAAAAAAGGGGCACGTTGCATGCTCTTATGTGACGCCGCACGGTGACGACGCCGCACGATTACGCCAAAGCGTGTAACGAGTTGCGGGGCCCATCTCCGCGGCTTAGCGCCTGGGCAACACAGCTCCGAAGAAACGTCGCAACGGTTGCGAATCGTTGGCGACTCTGTGTCGATTTGACCGGCTCGGGAATCGAACCCCAGACCTCCCGCACCGATAGCGTGCGCTTAGCAAGTGAGCTAACGGTTCACTTACGGCATATTATGATACTATTGACACGTTTTGCTATTTCTTTTTTCATCACAGGATATTTTGAGCATAAACCGAAATTAATACAATTAACTGCTAGCGAAAAAAATCTAGCAAGTTACATTTTTCATTGTATTTGACACCAAAAATAGTCACTGTTACAATGCTAAAACGTCGGATCTGCAAAATGATATTATTCAGTAAAGAACCGCATAAATCACAGTAGATGCCTTGTGACAACTATTTAGCACAAAATTTACTAATATGTGCATGAACTGCCTGTTAATTTGTTTTTACTGAAATGAAGATACGTCGTATTTGCATAGTATAATGACGCCGAAAGTGCAGTTATGTCGTTTTTAGATTGTATTGCGACGATGTTTGAAGAACAATTATATACCACATTGTGGGCCGTAAGACACGTCATATTTACTTTGTACTAGGTTAAAAAGTAATTGCAGATACTGCGTTTTAAAATTTCTAAAACTTGATCCGGATCGAATTTGGAAGATTTAACCACACCACAAGGTAGAGCTTTCAGAGTACTACCAAAATTTTGAAAAAAGTGAAAATTGACAAAATTACAAATAGGGTGTTATTATTTTGGACGGAAGTCATTGAAATGCAGCTTGTGTGGTGTGATATATCATTACACCATCAAAAAATCAAGTCTTCATTATACCAGCGATAGTACATCTAAGTTTGTAGCGAGTGGCAGGGGCCCATCTACGTGGCTTAGTGCCTGGGCTACACAGGTCCAAAGAAACGTCATAGCGGTGGAAAGCCATTCTGCATCTGCAACACTGTGTCTAACTTGACCAGCCCAGGAATTGAAACCTCGACCTCTCGCACCAATAGCGATGTTTCTAACAAATGCACCAACCTTCAGGTGATATTACACATAGGTACACCATCATAAGCAAAATTTAAAGCCAATTGCAATTGTTTTTACTGATGGCTGACCTTACACTTTCCCCATGTAAAAATGAATAACAGTGATTTGAAAATGGTAGGAGAACTTAAGTAATTCTAAATTAACTATGTGCCCCTATGCCCATACTCATAGGTGGCGGCACCAGGAAGCCCGGGGGGAGGGGGAGCCTGGCCCCTGACTTTCTTCTGGGGAGGCCCTAGGGGGCCTAATTTACGCGTGCATTTTTACAATAACACTTCTGTATAAATGTGTTTGAAACCTAATAGGCCTACTATCGATACTGAAACCCAGGAAAAAAACTAAATCCAGAGATGTTTTCTTTAAAATTTTGTTTGTGGGGTGGGGGAACAGGGAAAGAGTAATCTTTTCATAACAAAAAAAAAACTTGCGGCTTGTAAATGTCAAATTGAGCATTTTAACATCAAAAAGGTAAACCAGCGATTGGCAGCATTTAAGCCAGGGGTTCTCAACCGTGGCCCTTGCCCCCCCAAAGGGACCATAGAGCACATAGTGTTCTCTTGGGAACCACGATGGTAGGAATCATTAATGAATTATAACAGACCAGGACTTCTAAACTTCCACACTATACGGACCACGGTCTCATTTAGAAGTACAGTCAAGGGGCCATGGCTCAGAACAATTGAAAATCACTGATCTAATGAATGAAAAAAGCATTTTACAGTAAGTTTTTGAGACGAGGCAAGTAGTAGTAGTTATTGTAAGTGTCGTTTATAGTAAACAAAAGTAACTCAACTCAAAACTAGGCCCCTCCACCAATGTGTTGTATGCCCTTCCATCTCCACTGACTTTGCAGACCGCCACTCAAAAGAAGTGTAGCCTAGTGTATTTGCAGAGTAATTTATTACATATAATGCGTGAGGCGGGGCTAATTCTCGGGAAGGTGGGAGCTCTGCTTTTTCAGACTTAGTTTTGACGTTAAAAACTAACCTTCAAAATCAATAAAATAAGCAGCAGCTGCTGTCATAAAATAAAAGCGGCGGACTGTGCAAAATATCTACAGCCTAGTTTTTAATTTTCTTTTAATGTATTTAAATTTTTTAATTCACTTTGTTTTGCTGTGCAGTGCTACCCCTAGCAATTCTTATGCCAACAACATTGCTTTTTCTAGTCAGAGAAAGCAGTTAAAGCGTTTCGATTCTAGTTTTACGAGTGGCAATGCGATTAATGAAGTTCTACTATTTCTCTATGCACCACCTTATCGGTGTAGAAAATAACGTTAATAGGAGTTGAGTTATTGATCATCCCAACTTTATCTTTTTGTATGCTCCAAAAAAGCTTACTGCTCTCGTTGTTTACGTGACCGCATACGTGACATACCGTGAAACCTCTATTTGAGCACCACACGACCACAACGCTTTATTTTTCAACCCTTCTCTTCTCCTTTTGTGGTGTTCAGTTAGAGGATGGTGCTATATTTTTTGACTAGCAGGTCAGAATTTTGGAAGATAAATTTAACGAAAATTTAATGCGGAAAATCAGGTGACACGTCCAGGGCTGCAAACTCAATCGAATTTTATTCGTTCACGTTCGAGCTCAATCTATTTTACCAAGTCCGAGTTCTCTAATTTAAATATTTACGAGTTCAAGTTCGACAAAAATAAGCTGTTTCGAGTTCACGCAGATTAATATCCAAAATCGAGACAACTTTTTCACCGCCGGTGCTCATGCTATTAAAAAGATAAATATTTCGCTCGTGCAGTAGGTTCAAGACTATACCTCAGTTGTTTAGTATGATATCATCGAAATTGTCGGTGTTGTGGTAACAATTGAACAACATACAATATTCCGTCGTAATCATTTATTTCTTTATATCAATTTAAATATTTTTCTAATGAAGTCGAACAGTTTTATTCGAGTTCAAATTCGAGTTCGCAGCTCGGACAAGTCCCTGTGCAGCCGTCCTTGTTATTTTTAACACCTTGCTGTAGTGGCATTACAGGTGGTGTTTAATTAGAGTGTAGCGCTCTATTTTCCAATCCTTGCACTACAGTGGAGCTCAAATACAGGCTTTACGGACGGTTATGGTATTTACAGTAGCTGTTGCGGTTGCAAAAACAATACACGTTAGCTACACAATTACCCTGTCCACATGTCCAATTTATGTGAGCTTTAGACCCACGGTTCTTGCTTTTAATTTCTGCATCAGGTTACATTTAAATTTTTGATGTCATAATTTAAAAAAGTGATCGTGAAATCAAAAATTTAATTGTGATGCAGAAACTAGAAGCAAGAACCGTGGGTCTGAAGCCCACGTAAGTTGGGCATGTCACACGTGGGCAGGCTAAACATGGGTTGTAGGCGAAAGAAATCTGGTCATTGCTTTTGGGCCCCCCACTTTAAAATTGCTTCCGCCATCGCTGCCTATACTGATACCTTAAACCTACGACTACAACTCACTATTTTATGCACATTGCACAGGTATGGTAACAAACACTATTGGCACCTTTATAATGAAACCTAATGGTTTCACCATCAATTCCAAAATGCTGCGATCGATTGAGGCACACTGGGCAAAAGAAAAATGAGAAATTTCGGGCAAAACTTATTTTAGACCTGCAGAGTGGTATGATGATTTTTGACCACATTTTAGTTGAACTGATCAATGTTTTGGTGCAAAACTAAAGTTATGTATACTGGAAACTCAACTTGGGCCAAAAAATCAGGCAAATTCGCACTTGCAAAAAACATTTGAGGGAACAGTTTCGGTAAGTCAACTGGAATGGAGACTTTTAAACCACGCAGCTGTGCAGTGTGTAGTACAGCAGTAGTAGCATATATTTTGGCCTTAGCCACTCTGCACTTGTGAGAAAAGGGCACAATTTGCACAAGTTTATATACCGGTATAACATTTATGCATGACACACACTTCACATATACAATCTATATACACATTTCAAAAAATTGGACTCCATTTTGCATCCAAATAACTCTGCTAATTTTTGTTTAAACAATATCAAATTTTAACAGGATATCCAGAAATAATATGAATTTTACCTTTCAATTTTCGGGTGTTTACGAATTTATGTAATGAAATGCCAATCACCAGTGTAGAAAAAGCGATTTGTGTGCTGGAGTATGCTAAACACTGTCAATTAAAATAGTGAGGCGGATCTTTGCTCAGCAATTTGAGAGAAGTGCCCGACAAAAAGCAAATTTGGAGGTGGCATAAAAAGTTTAAGAAGGCTGCTTGTGCAGAGTAAAAGGATCCGGCCGATAGTCAATGTCAGAAGAAATAGTAGATAAAATTCGTCAAAAAATTGTGAACAGTACAAAAAAGTCCACAAGAGTCATTCCATTATAATTCAACAAATCAACATAACCGCTAAGTTTCAAACATTGTTTTGATACATGTTGTAACACATTGTGATTGAACCTCAACAAAAAAATTAGAAAAATCGGATAAGCGGTTTTCGAGATTGCGGCTTTTGAAATATTGTCCACCACTAGATAGCAGTCATCACCCGCTTATACAAATTTGCAATTTATGACTCACATTTGAGCTACTAAGTCGAGTGAAGTGTCGATTCCAGTATTTTTGATGGTGCTCAGTTCAAAAATAAAGCTTATTTTGGGCTAAAGGCATTAGTTAAGTAGTTATAATGCTTTTTATAATTTTGGGGTAACCGAAAACAACCCCAAAAATTCCCGTGTGGGAAACAAGATACACCCCAAAGTTTTTTTGTGTTTGGTAGTGCCTTGCATGCATTTTCTTGTAATGGTATTTTTTTGGATGAAACTTCTGTACAATTTGAATAATAAAGTTTTGAAATTCGCTCATAAAATATGAATTCAATTCAATCACTGCATGAGCACTTACAACTATCTTATGATTTTGATTACACGCAGAAAATTAACTATAGTACGCACCAGAAAAGTTTTTCTTGCAATTAAGCACTAATGACAGGATAAAAACAAAGCTGTTTTAGATTGAACATCAGCTGTTTAAGCCAGTGGCGTAGCGAGAAACTTTAAAAGGGGGGGGGGGGAGGGGCCAAAATTTCCGCATTTGTTTTAGGCGTAAATTTTTTTGTGGCAGAACAAATTTAAAGCTGATTGAGAAACAAAAAAAAGCTCTAGAGGGATCCGGGGGAATGCTCTCCAGAAAAATTTTTGAAAATTTACATGCTGTAATGGCTATTTTAGTGCTTTTTGAACAATTTCATGCAAATGTTCAAATTTTTTTATACTAATTCTGAGTGCTTCGCCAAATATGGCGCATCTTGCTATGCGTGCTTAGGCCGTAAGGCTTATTGCTATCAAAAAATTTCGAAATTATAGAAACTTATATACATCAATATAGGGATGGCCATAGCCGAACCTTAGCTGATTACGAATTTGAATCACAAATGTTGAATCCAGAATTTCGAATCTTCATTTCGAATCCAAAATTTGGGAGGCCAACAAAATAAGCACAATGCAATGTTGCAAAATCATCAACAAGTGTACCGTACTTAAAAAATGCACAAAATACACTAACAGATAAGCTTATTTGCAACACATTTTCGCTCATATTTAGAAAGTTATGGCCTGCACATATTCGCCAGTCAGTTTGTTTTGTAATTTTGTTACCGTAAGGCTGGCGCTTGAAAAAGCTCTCTTTGACCGAGCTGAATCAGGTACAAAGGTATGTTACCAATACGCGACAATGCGATTATCATTACAAATCATACTGGCCTGGGATAAATGCGATATAAAATTTGCTAGTCTGCATCAAGCAAGCTGATTGCTCAATGATGTCGTAACAAACCAACGTGCATTGTCTCATTCCCGACTTCAAGGTTAGCGTATTTCAAATACTTTTTGATACCGGACGATGAAGCGGCAAAAATTGTACAGGTACAATTCCTTGATATCGCGTGGTTTTTATCGCGTTGCCACACCAAAATTCAAAGTCAAAATGAAATAAACGAAAAAACTAGGTGGTCACGTTGCCGCTAGCCGCGTATCAGCAGGGTTGGGAAAAATCGATTCTAATCGATATTCGATTGCAATATTCTTTACTTTTTGTTCATCGAATGCACTGCAGCCTTTACTTTTTTGAATGAGTATCGAATATGGCCTTGTCTTTACTATTTTTTTCAGCACAATTCCATATTCCATATTTGATTCTTTTTGTCCAGGTTACTTTATTTCACTTCAGTAAATTCAAAATAATCGTCGGTATGTCATTACTTTGTTCTAGCTGATAATTTTTTTTTGTGCTAAAAAAAAGACTTTTAATCGCAAAGTTGGTTTGCATCAATAATGTCGTAGCCTATACTATGTTTGTTGTTTGTAAGTTATCGCATGAATGTGAGGACATCGCAAAAAATGCTTGGCGTACACCGCTAAATGCTCAGTGTATTACCGAATATCGATTACAATATTCTTTACTTTTTTAAACTACCATCGAAATCCATTATTTCTTTATTTTTTGGTGAACTATCGAATATTGATTATTTCTTTACTTTTTTGGGTGTTGATTCCCAACCCTGCGTATTGGTAAACACGCCTTAAGGCGCGTTTACCGATACACGACAAAAATTTTTTCGCACTTTGTTTGTTTTATTTTACTGTTCACTAACCACGCAAAAACCTGCGAAATCCTTCTACATTTACTTACATTATAATTTTAGTCGCATCATCGCGTGTCGTATATCGGTAAATGCGCCTTTAATAAGCATGATCATCACAAACAACCATCAGTCATTGGCAATTGCGTGTGTTTGTTGCATAAGCTTGCACAGTAGGTGTGTGTAGTTTACTCGCGTAGGGGATCACTGCTATCTATAATATCAGCGCACGTTGTTTAAACAAGCAAGTGCACCACTGCACTGGCGGCTCTTATAGTGCAAATGCGTGACTGTGTTTATACCATTAATTCTCCAAGATAAGTGACACAAATGCATCGCATTGATTTAAGTTTTTTTCATTTTGAATCGGCAGTATCAAGAAAAGATTCTGAATCATTTAGGATTCGGATTCGATTCGACATTCGGTAATGGACATCCCTACATCAAAAACATTTTTGAAAATGGCTGGTGGGAAGATGCATACCCCTTACCCTACCACTTTGTATCCGCCCAGGGCCATAAGCCACAAAAACCATCAAAAGAGTCTGGCATAATTCAGTCACTTGGCACCATTACTTTTGTTCTTTTTACAAAAAAGGCAGATTCAAAAAGGGGGAGGCATGGCCCAATGCCCCCCCTGAATACGCTCCTGGTTTAAGCAGTGCTGGGCGCTGCAAGTCTTTTTTAAGTCCGTAATTCGTTACTTCGCTACCAAGTTTCAAAATTCTTCTTAATCCACAACCGCAATTCCGCTACTACTTACTCAAAGTTTTATTCCACTTTCGCAAGTCTGCAACGGTGTTTCTAAAAGTCTTAATTTGAAACCGCAAGTCTGCAATCCCAAGACTTTGTGAATACGAACCGCAGTTTGCAACATTAAAATTTCTATAGTCTGCAATTTTTAAACAAATATGTTTTAGATCTCGCAATGGCATAGGTCTATGAGGTATTAAAGCGGTAGCATAGGCCTAAACTGGCTTTTGTATATTTTCAACTGGATTTCGTTGGAATGATTCTAGTGTAAAGTTTGCCAATGGTGATAAAGATACAGTTTGATTAAGCCTGGTCTAAACTATTGGCTATTTTAACCAATCAATGTTATTCGACCACATATTCTGACATCAACCTTTATATTATGTTCACTGGCACAACCGAATTACCTTGCTGCCACTCCTGTATTTTTATCCTTGGTGGAGCTATTTGTGATTTTGTGAACTCATAGTTTAAAATATAAAACTACTAGCCTACTGCTACTTGCTGATGACCAAAAGTATCAGAGAAAAGAAACAAATGAGACTGCTCAAACGTTTGAATTGTGTTGGTGATGTGGGCCAGGCTTAATTAGATTTATATGAACCACAGGCAAACGAAACTAAGAAGCTGCGGACTTGAGTTAAGCTGTTGCATGGTTCACACACAAAACCGAAATGGTCACATTAACACTGAGCATGAATATAATATAGGGCAGTTAACAATATCAAAAGTGAACATTAAAAAAATGTATGACCCAGAGAACCCTCCTGGAGACTACTTGTGTCGCAAAGGTTTTTGATTTGTGGTGATTTCCTTAAATCATGATAGCGAAAGTTTGGTTATGACGAACAGAAGCCAGTTTTTTTTTTTGAAATATGCAGTAGACACTGGGACGCTGTACATACTGTTTTTATAAAATTATTTTAATTACTAAATAAAAACACACCGTTCACAAAATAACAAAAATAAACAGTGCATGCTTATGATATTCATTTTTATATTCATTCTAAAAAAAATAAAGTTGTGCATAACAGTTAAAATTTTGGGACATAAGTTGAAAATGCTACCTTAAGTTTTAGGAATTGTCTGTCTATTTTACCGAAATTCGGCTCCCCTACTTTGATTTTTAAACTTCGGGAAATGTTTCTGGCTACCAAACCATGCTTTTTGCACTAGAGGAAACGGAAAACGGTTACCAAAGTTTGAAAATCAAAGTAGGGGAGCCGGATACAATTCCTGTAAAGCCATTCTCACAGTAGGGGAACCGAAATCACGGTTTGGCTACTGTAGTTTGATAATGGAAGTAGGGGAACCAAAAGCACAAGAATGGTAGAGAAGAAATAGTTTTGAAACTCAAATTCCAGCAACAACAGTTTGGCATGTTATACCATAACGATTACAAAGGAGACCCTACAAACTGCAACTCAGGCCCAACCCTAACCGCAAACCACTGCTTAATTCAAACAAGCCCCGAACTTCTTTGGATAGTTCACAATTTTTTGGCGAATTTTGTCTACCAATTCTTCTGACATTGACTTTCAGCCAGATCCTTTTACTCTGCACAAGCAACTTTCTTCTTTAAACTTTTTATGTCACCTCCAAATTTGCATTTTGTCGGGCACTTCTCCAAATGCACTTCTCTCAAACTGCTGAGCAAAGATCCGCCTCACTATTTTAATTGACTGTGTTCTAGCAAACTCCAGTACACAAATTGCTTTTTCTACACTGGTGGTTGGCATTTCATTACATAAATTCGTAAACACCCGAAAATTGAAAGGTAAAAATTCATATTATTTCTGGACATCCTGCCAAAGTTTGATATTGTTTAAACAAAAATTAGCAAAGTTATTTGGATGCAAATTGGTGTCAAATTTTTTGAAACACCCTGTATATCATGCTACCTGCAAACTTTCTACTGTAGACTATATCATTGTTCCCTCTAAGTTTTTAGCAAGTGTGAATATGCCCAAATAAAGATTTTAATACAAAAATTGCCCAACGATTTACTGGTAGGGGATTTAGAGAAAGTTTGATGCAATTTTTGCCTCAAAGTTGAGCTCCAGAGTATGTGACTTCTGTTTTGCGCCAAAATATTGAAAACTTTGATTCAAAGACAATAATCACCATTCCAGTCCAAGAAAAGTTGGAAGAGATAGGCCCTAAAATTTTCATTTTTCCCAAATTTCACACCTTAAGAGGAAACAGTGGACTAGACCAGTAGAGTTAGGTATAATTTATCAGATTGGAATTTTAGCCCTGTTATAGATATCTTTTCCAAATCAGGAAAAAAAGAAAGTTTTAAAAGGAGAAACTCTTCCTGAATTGGAAAATTTGATAATGTAGACGATGAAAATTAAATTCCTACTGTAAAGTTATTGAAAAACAACTCAGCTAAATTTTGATGTTATCAATTTTGAGTGGAAATGACATCTTGACAGGCGGAAATGAGATTGCATCATCAAATTTTTCAATTCAGAAAGTTTTTACTCATTTGAAATTTCTTTTTTTTCCTAATTTGGAAAAGATATCCACAACATGGTGAAAACTTCAATCTGATAAATTATGATAGAGACTACCAGCATATATCACTCTGCCGTTTTCAGGAAAAACACAACGTGAGCTATTTTGTAGTTTTGAGTAAATTAACACTGGAAGTGTTTATTTCACTGAAAATTCCGGTTACCGCAGTTTGAAAATTGTAGTTGCATAACTGTTTGACGGTTCCTGTAGTGCGACTCTCACAGTAGGGGAACCGTTAGGGGATGTTTCCGGTTCCGCAACCACAATTTTCGAACTTCGGTAACCGGAATTTTCGGTGAAATAAAGGCTTCCATTAACATTTTGTGTTTGATTGTTTTGTCAATATTACACAATAAGTGCGATTACTGGATTATCACGCATGCCCAAGTTTTTCCTGACATTGTTTTGCCAATGTCATGCCATAACTGCGATTATTACGCATGCCTTAGGCCTAGCACGTTGTGTTTTTCCTGAAAAGATGAGAATAAAAAACACCATGTTGTGTTTTTCCATTTCATTTCACCAATATCTCAAAAACTACCTGTGATAGAAATTTGATTTTAATGCATAATGAAGAATAGAGGCTAAACATGGTTGCCAGTAACTTCGCCACATGGTAACTTCGCCACAGAAACTTCGTCACATGGTAACTTTACCACTCTTTGAGAACGTGAGGGGAGATATATGGGGATAGTAGGAAAATGTGTTGGGGTGTAGCGAGAGAAAGGGGAGATGTGGGAAGAGGTATAAGAGGTGTAGGAAAGTGTGTTGGGGTGTGGGGGAGGTAAGGGGAGATGTAGGGAAAAGTGAGGTGAGGGAGATGTGGGGAAGTGTGGGAGGAAGTGTGTTGGGGCCCCACACCCTAACACACTTCCCTAGACCTCCCCCATTTCTCTCCCCACAAGCCAACACACTTCCCACTCACCTCATACCGGTACACTCTCTCACACATCTTTCCTTGCCTCCCCCACACCTCAACACACTTCCCTACACCTCCCCCCACAATCCCCATACCTCTTCCACAGCTACCCTCACCTCCCCCTACACCCCAACGCACTTCCCCACTAACCCCATGCACTCTCCCCACATCTTCCTCCACAGCTGCACAGTTTCGATAACGTGGCGAAGTTACCCATGTGACGATGTTACCTTAATAAATTTAGCTGGAAAAGCCTGATACAATTTTTACAACAACCGGGAATTTAAAGTCTTGTTTCGGTGCAGGCAATGTAAATTTTTCGATGTATGAAAGTGTGGCGAAGTTATCATGTGGCGAAGTTACTGTGGCGAAGTTACCATGTGACGAAGTTACTGGTAACCCTAAACATCAAATTCACGCAATAGAAAAAAATTAAAAATTTGGCCACGTTGTGTTCTTCTTGAAAACGGCAGCACTATCAACATTATCTCTGAAAATAATATTGCAAGTTCTGCCAAGCACAGGTAGTCTACACTTCTATTCTGTGTTAGTGTTACTAACCTGTTGCACGTTTTCGCCAAAGCATGACAAGATTTCATTTTTGATTGACAACTTCTCTGTCTCTGATAACGGTGTAAGTCCATGAGTTCTCCAGTGACGCTCAACTCCATTTTTCAAACAAAGTGCGGCAAGCCATCGAATATTCAAGTCAATGTTAGGTTGAGACGAAAGAGCTATTTTTAAGAGCAAGAAATGAAACCCTTCTTTTGTTTCATTCTCTTGCAAAGTTTGAGTAGCAGAAGTAACATCAGTAAAATTTTGACTGGTTGCTTTTTGCAAAAGATCCAGTAATTGTTGCAAATTCTGCATTGTTTTAGGCTATACCCTATTATTCTACTGTAACAATGTTAAGTGAATCAACAGCAAACCAGTAAAGTCTGCAGTGATTGCAAAATAGGTATGCTTTGCATAGATGCAATACGTCGTATAGTCACAATACCTAATTATTCATCGCAGAATTATTCAGCTTATTAATTATTATTCAACTACGACATTATTCATCGCTCATTATTCAGACTACAACATTCAACTTTAGAGCTTCAGAGCTTAGGCCTATTCGCAATACAATCTCGTAGTTGATGATTTGTTCTATTGGAGGACTTTGTATTATCCACTTTAGTTTAATGGTTTGTTTTGATGATTACCGGTACTATTTACTGCTCTTGCATACTGAACAGGAAATAAGCTTATAGGCCTATATCTATGGATTCTGGTTTTGTCAAAAAAGATAGTTCGAAAAAGATACCTCAAACGTACAGCCGTGTTTGTTGTATCTCAATAAACGGACAAAGAAACCGTTACACACTTTTGGAGTCAGATCGCGTGCTACAAGTCAACACATAGCCTACTCTGCTACTGGTACCTCTAATTACGCCATGCAGTAGGGTGCAAGGTGCATCAAATTTTTATCATTTTTTAATAAAGATATGGCTCAGTGATATTCTTGTTCAGTGTTCTCTAGCCAAAAAAATGGCGACATGTAAATTTTGGGGGTGATGGGCCACCCCTAGACCCCCTCGCTTGGTTGCCAAAACTTTCGTCACACGGAACTTTCGTCACTTGGAACTCTCGTCACTTGCAACTTTCGTCACATCATACCAGCGATACCAGTGATAATTGGAGTCAAAAAATTTTAACTCCTACTCCGCTCCTGTTCCGAAAAATTTGACTCCTACCCCGATTGTTTTAAAAATGTTAAACTCCGACTCCTGTTTCGACTCCTGTTAATAATGCAGTTTCAGTAGATTAGCAAAACACATTTGAACTAAAAAATGAGGAAAATCTGTTACAAGAAAAGCAAACTCAGGCTCCGATTTTTTTTAAAGTGGCTTCTGCTCCTACTCCGGTCAAAACTGCGATACTCCTGCTCCTACTCCGGCTCCGGTTGTTGATCATTTCTGCACCATACTTCGACGAAGTATACGGGACTCCCGGGCGTTTCTTGTTTTATCTCGGGTATAACTTCTAATCAATACCGATGTTGTCACTTCGTCACTCATCATTTCTTTCGCTTATGGATTTTTCGTCACACTTTAGTTAGTTAGTTGCATATTTATCCTTCTATCACGAGAAAGCGATCAATGCGCTATACCAGCTCGCTTAGGAGTTGCCAGCCATCTGTCTACCGCACCAAGATGGGGGAATCCCGCTACGTGCCATTCCCAACGGCACAACAAGTAAACTTGCCGGCTTGTTTTCCACACTTTCCCTTTAATGCTGAGCGTCAAGCAGGGAAGCTGTGAATACCAATTTTTAAAGTGATTGGTTTGACCCGACTCGGAATCAAACCCGAGTCTACAGCTCAAGAGACAGACGCTCCATACCACTCGGCCATTTGAGCTGTGTCTGAGCTTTACTTCGATGATTTTGTTGTGAGTTCATTGTTTGAGGTCAAGAAAGCGCTGGGAATTGCGAGTCTCAATCTCAAGGTCAGGACATCTCGAAGCCAGAAGCAGAAGAGCTTTATTTCAGCGAGAGCATGCATATTTAAACAATCACACAAAAAAGGCACAAATTAGGTTCTGGCGACACCAATTCATGGAATCCAAGCAGAATTTAGTTCAATTTGGTTCTCATGTAAAACATAACAATAAATAATTCAATAACTGTGAGATTTCTAGCAAGCGAAGGAAGATGTTTCCAACAAGCGCAAGTAAGTAAAATAAACAAACATAGAATTGCAATGTTGCAAACAGGAAATATTATTGGGAACACAGAAATTAAGATTGTTGGCAATAATTTGGCTAGACACGATTAGGGTTGGATTGAATTTGAATTTTGAATTTGAATCCGCTCACGAGTTCTTGATGAATTTGAATTTGAAATTCGTTTTTTCAAAGTCAATGAATTTGAATTTGAATTTCGTTTTTTCAACGTCAATGAATTTGAATTTGGTTTTTCAAAGTCAATGAATTTGAATTTGAATTTCGTTTTTTCAACGTCAATGAATTTGAATATTTTGATTAAACCAGTGACTTCTCATAGAGAGACACATTACTAATGCTCCGCGAATAACCAATATTTATCCGCTTGAACTATTTGTTGTTTATTGCGCTACAATCGCTGTTTAGTTTTGTGTGAAAATTGGTGTACGTGGTTAACTTTGAAGTATTTCCTGTTTGAATAACTTTTTTTACGCTAACATTTTGTGATTACGAACATATTTACAAGCTTGCTCAATTTAGTGCGATTAGGTCGTTCCGCATGACTGAACAGTCTCTCAACTTCTTGCGCTGTAAATTTCTGCTGGTTACTATTAATGATTTAACTGCGGCATCTGCATGTGTTGATCAACAGACCTGCTGTTGCTTGGCTGTTTTTAAAATAAGTGATGGAGTTAAAGTCCTAATGTTCGGAACCAAGACCGAGACTTGAAAAAATTTGCGAGACCAAAACTTTTAAGAAAATTTATTCGTATGTTAACACCTAACAACTTTCATGGTCTTTTTCGCCTAAAAAGCTTCTTCCAATCACCCCAGAAAATCTTCGCGTCCTCCCGATTTCGTCGCTCATGTTTGGGGATCAATTCCCGGGCCGATCAAATCGGACACAGTGCCGCCAACGGTTAGCCGCCGCTGCGACGTTTTTCAGAGGGTGTTGCCCTGGCGCTAAGCCGCAGAGATGGGGCTCACCACTCTTTTCACGCTTCGGCGTAATAACGCGAATATAATGAAGATTTAATTTTTGGTTCATACTTCATGCGATTTAAATCTTCGCTGACTCTTTAATGTTGTTGTTACCGGTACTCTTAGATGTTTTTAAAATAAGTTTCAAAGACAGGTGTTGGTAGGAAAAGATTCATTACTGTGAGTCTGCAATCTCATCTGTAGCGTACTGCAGCAGATTTTCTTTGCCAATAAAAAAATTACTGGAAAGCTGACGGAATCAGATATCAAATCAAAAAACTCTATTTTTCGGACTTTTCTTATAATCCACCCAATTTGCCACGAGTTATTAATGTGGTAAAGAATACAACAGTTACTGTTTCAAAAATTCTGAAACTTTTGAAGCATCACTCATCTTTTTAACACATTTAGAACATGAAATATGTAAAAATTTGTATTTTCGGGAGGTCCGAACCCCTCCATTATAAAAACGTAACGGGTGCGAGCATGAAAGTTTGCCTGATTTTCTTTAATTTTTTTGATGGGTTTTTACATGGCAGAGAACATATGGCAATGTTGTAATATGTCTTCGACAATGTTTTAATTTTATGCTCACATCCAATAAATTCAAAGTTTTTTTAGTCCTACAACCTAAAATTTTGAATCTCCAGACTTCTCGCATTTCAAGACTGTAATTTTACGAGACTCGAGATCTAGACTTGTAGTTCAAGACCGAGATGAGACTTTGAAAATTGTGTCTCGAGACCCGAGACTTTTCTCGAAAACTCTGTCACTACTTCCCACAAGAGCTCACCTAATGTTGAAACAAATCGGGTTAATAGTAGTAGTAGTAGTAGTAGTTTATTTTTTCTTTCCACAAAGTAACGCACAAAAAACAATTCCTTACATTCGGAAAGAAACAAGGAGCATCGAATAACCCTGAGATTTTCTAGTCGAGATGCCCCTTGTTTAAAGACACAAGCGTTAACACAAAGGCCTACTAATAGATATAAACATGGCGCGCAGTACAAACAATGTCGATCAGCGCTAACAATATAGTCAGCACTCTCTTATCAAATTTTCTTTAAACTGATTTTCAAACGCATTGAAGGGTTTATTTTTTAAGTTTTCGCTAATTTCGTTCCACAGTTTAACACCCCGGAATTCAACCTTCTTTTGCCCAGTAGATTCAGAAACTCGAGGTAAAAAATAATTAGATCTGCTTGGTCTCCTGGTTTCATAATCATGAGTTCTTTCAATCGTTGAGAAATCATAATTGCATGAATTAGATAGCTTGTTTTTGAAAAGCTTATGCATGAATTGAGCAAGCTCTAATTTGTACACATCATGTAATTTTAGAAAGTCTAATTTCTTGTTCACAAGTTGTTTAACTTATGGTCACAAGCTGCTTAACTTATCTTTCACAAGTTGCTTAACTTATGGACTATCATACATAAAAAGTCTGGTCAACTATAGGCTTAATTATGCAATATCAGTTGTCTCGAGTAGAGATGGGCATTTATCGAGATAATTTTTCGGCGATAATTTATTATCGATTATCGCTCAAAATACTTTTGATTTATCGATTACCGATATAGCTTTTGAAATATATTTTGTTATCGCCGATAACTTATAGCGATAATTCTTCATGCACACAGGGTTCAAAATTAGTGAGTTAGCGTTATGGCAAAATACATGGTGTCCATAAATTCTTCTTCCAATATAAAAAATTGCTCTTCGTTTTGTTTAATTCCACGGCAGAGTAGAGATGGCACGGTCTGACTTTTTTGCAGCCCGTACCGCTCATGGCCCGGAACCTCCTGCCCAACATCCCCAAAATAAAGCCCGGTCCACCCAAAGCCCATTCTTTTATGAATCTTCAGCCACATTTAAAAGAAAACTGAAAGTTGAAAGGGAGTTCAAAAATTGGTAGCGGCTCGTCAGCGGCCCAATTAGAAACAAAAGATAGAACTGGGCCGTTAGCGGACCTTTAAAAAAACCGGTTGACGGCTCGTTGACGGGTCTCTTAGCGGCCCACGCCATCTCTACGGCAGAATCCGTGAACCGCTCTCTTTTCTTGAAAAATCTGGAAAAACATTTTTGCAATTTGACGTATTAAAAAACAAACTTCGTCAAACACATGAAAATTTATCGCAACATTTATCGGAAAAATTTATCGGCGATAGTTTATCGATTACCGATATCGCTTCAAGAAATTGAGATTTATCGATCATCGTTATCGCCCATGGCTTTTTTAAAATTATCGATTATCGCTTCAGTACAGAAAGGTTTATCCCTTAAAATTACAGACCCTCTCTAATGCGTCGTTACTATTTTGTATGAAATTTGTGTGCGTTGATCTACTCTGCAACCGCCCTCCCCCCTTTTTTTTATTACCCATAACACTCGTCACAGTATTTTAACATCCCCCTATCCGCCTTTTTACTATATAGCACCGTATTCCGGCCACGCTTTTTATTTTCTTCGAATGTTTCTAGACTAGCTTGTGACTTGCTCGCTTGAGCACTGAGCTGTTCGCAGCGGAGACTACCCTCCTTCTATGGTTCACGTCAGGTTTTTAGTGTAGTAAGCGTAGTTTATCAATATTACTATCAGTTATTCACTACCAGACTAACTTTAAACCCTAATTTAGATACCTCCTGATGGTCCGCTGAGGTGAAACAGTCTGTAGAGGTTTTTACTTTTTTACTTTGTGTTTTTAAATAAATATATATGCTCTGACCTTGGTCATTGAGCCCTTTTGTTACTGGAAGCAACCGTTTCCCGTAATTGTGTTATTGTTATTGTATAAAAAACAAGAGCAAACACATCCAGCTTCGCACAACGGCGACTACAGTGAGCACTGCTCACTGTAGTCTACTGTAGCTCGATATCGATGCAGAGTGGAGAAACACTCTTCTCAGGAAATCTTTCGACTTGAAGAGATCTCCTGGTATCTGGTATGTATGTCATTGGTTGGATGGATAGAAAAAGCAGCTAGATCAGCTAGTGTTTTTTTTTTTTTAAGGCGTTTTGAGAAACCGAAATGGTCTCCCACGATTGTCGCGCGGTCTTGCAAAATCTGCTTCTGCAATAGTGTACAAAGCCACGTTCTACGTTATAAATTCAATTGGCGGTCTTTCAAAATTGCTTAATAGTTTCACAAGCCAAAACTTAAAAAACACTAAGCTGGATGTATGAATACATGAGCCAAAATTCAGATAAAGCCACGAAGATAATTGAGCTAGCCGTCTGGCTACTGCAATCTGCCGCTGCACACGGTTGATACGACGCGCTCAGAGGCTGTTCAATCAAGCGTGAAATGCTAGCGCAAAATCGTAGTTGTGAGTCTATTATAGTAAGAAGTCAATGATTAAACAATTGACGAACTTTGAGTTTTTCGATTTAAACCTTACAAAGCAAATATAGCAATTTTTAAATGGTTTATATCAGTTAATGTCGCAAACGTTCCATAAAATTTTATCAAGCCAACAGAAAGTTTATGATGGCAATTATGACGCTGCAAGCATAGGCTGCAAGGCGCTTTGAAGTTGCTTTTTGGGCAACAGTAACCTCCCTAGTGCACCTGCTGGAGAATAGACTTTACACTCAATCGCTCGGATTTCATATCTTTAAAAGTTTAAAGGTTATGCTAACTAAAACACTCCGGTATACAAGCCTTCTCATTGCTTAACCTTCTTTAAAGGTTTTTATAGCATTTTAACTTGAAGTGAAGTTTATGGGGCGCCGTGTGTAAAGCTACGCAATATAAAATTTTGCATCATTTTTTGGTTAATTTTGGTTAAATTACGTGCAATATCATATATTGTTGCAATTTATGTATATTGCTGCAATATGTGTTAAATTGTCGCAATTTATGTATATTGCTGCAATTGTGTAAATTGTTGCAATTTATGTATATCGCAAAAAAAACTTTAAATCGGCTTTTAATTGCCATGGTGATATGCTAACTAAAACAGTCAGTGTTGCCCTTTCCCTTTTTCCATGAACTCATGTAGTGTACTGGCCTGAGGCGCTGTTGTACTGACTGTGCAGTGTGCGCTTATTGGTTTGGCAGAAACACTTAAGCTACTGGTTAAATGAATCATTTAAGCTACTACTGTTAAGCTACTGGTACCGGCCTATCGTTTGGAATACCAGTAGCTAGACTAGACTAGACTATCGGTATGGGGGTAACAACTAGTATCAGCTCCCAGGTCCAGTTAGGTTAGATTAGAATTAGGTTCAGTTAGGGTTAAATTTAGTTAGGGTTCGTTCAGTTACAAAATATCGGTAGACAAGTTTGACATTTTTAATTTTACAGTTTACCGTATGTCACTGGCTACTGGTGTATCGGTGTGCTGATCTGCTGATGTCAGGATGTAGCCTACCTGCTTTCTGTGGACAGATCACAGAAGTCACTGTAATCTGACATGTTTCAGCCATACAGCATAAGCCATTCTGCATTAGCAACGAGATAGTAGTATGTCACAAAAACATAGGTTGAGGTAGCTAGACTTGGCCTAATGTCGGGTTACTGGTACTGTACTTTAAAACAAGATTTTTCAGATACCGGTATTTTGTAACTGAACGAACCCTAACTAAATTTAACCCTAACTGAACCTAATTCTAATCCAACCCAACTGGACCTGGGAGCTGATACTAGTTGTTACCCCCATACCGATAGTCTAGTCTAGTCTAGCTGCTGGTATTCCAAACGATAGGCCGGTACCAGTAGCTTAACAGTAGTAGCTTAAATGATTCATTTAACCAGTAGCTTAAGTGTTTCTGCCAAACCAATAAGCGCACACTGCACAGTCAGTACAACAGCGCCTCAGGCCAGTACACCACATGAGTTCATGGAAAAAGGGAAAGGGCAACACTGACTGTTTTAGTTAGCATATCACCATGGCAATTAAAAGCCGATTTAAAGTTTTTTTTGCGATATACATAAATTGCAACAATTTACACAAATTGCAGCAATATACATAAATTGCGACAATTTAACACATATTGCAGCAATACACATAAATTGCAACAATATATGATATTGCACGTAATTTAACCAAAATTAACCAAAAAATGATGCAAAATTTTATATTGCGTAGCTTTACACACAGTTGCCGAGAATGAAATTCGTCTTTACGTCAGCAATTTTCCACATGAGATCAGTAAAGCTTATTTACTTCACCAACAGGCGAGCGAAAGAAAAGATACGAAGTTTCAACTTCAAACTGTTTTTGTAAAATTAATTATAAGTGCAAGAGAAGAACGATTTACAATAGCTTATTATGTTAACATCGTGCACTCTAGGTCGTAGTGTACTTGGGATAGGTAGCGGGGCTGCGCGTTTTCTCATGACTGCTGAGTATGCTACTTACAGATACTTGCGATGTGTTGTGAATGTACAGTAATGCTTTTGCTCAGTCAACTGTCCGTTTCATAGCTTATTAATATAAAGGTCGGATGGCCGGACAATGCTTTCTCTTCTCATATAGGACAATGCTTTCTCTTCTCATATAGAGTAGAATGCATATTTATGCGCAGCGATCTTGATTGTGAAGTAGCTGCGTTTGATTTATGGTTTCAATAGTAGTGGTTTTACTAGGCGCGGTCTATGGTTTCACTCGGCGCGGAGACGTTTTAAAGGCGGTTGCTTATAAAATCCAATAAAAATGTTTTGTAGCCGTTAAAAATTTGTACGTGTGCTTGCTTTATCTCTTCGATTTCGTTAATCGTTCTTCGTGTTTTCTAATAAAAGTTATGTTTTTTTGCATCTTGTACTGTCATTTTTGAAGTTAGCGACACTTTTACTTTATTTTACGCATTTCTTGAGTGAAAATATTTTGAACAAGTTGCTACTCGCTAAACCTACAGTACTTAAAAATATTTCTTGTTTTAAACGCATGATTATAATAATCTGGCTGACCAAGTATGGAATTAATAGAGGTAGCTGATGAGTGGCGACACTGGTGAGTATACTGGTGACTGGTAAGTTGGATTGAATCTGAATTTTGAATTTGAATCCGCTCACAAATTCTTAATTTGAATTTCGTTTTCAAAGTCAATGAATTTGAATTTAAATTTCAAAATTAGAAAAAAAATGAATGGATCCAACTCTAGACACGATTGAAAGCTGCAAGGCGTTCTGCAATATTGCATGACTTAGATATTTAGCTGCAAAGTAAACGGAAAAGAACACAAATTCATCGCGTAATCACCACAATTTCAACGGCATTCTCGGATTTTTTCTTCTTGCATAGGCCTACCGCACATTACGTTTCGATGTTTTGTTAATCGATTTATGTCAAGGTCAAAAGTAATTTTTTTCAAAATTCAAATAACATATAAAAAAACGTGATTGCTGACACTTCAACCCTAAAAATTATTATCGTTCATTCTGCGTTGAATTGACTTTTCGGAATTAATCAGATATTTTAGTATTCGAGGGCGAAGTTTAAAAATTCCTACTACCGGTACTGCGGTTAATGGATTGATTTCTTCATGCTCAAGTTCAGTCAATAATAGTCTAAATCAATGATGTAACAGACATTTTACGATAATAGGTTCCAAAAATATTGTTTCTTAAATCGTGTGATTTTGCGCAACTGCAAAATATGCCTAGTATAACAATTAAAGCTCTAAACGCAGCGGGTGGCATTGCTGGTGTGAACGTGACTTTTCGCCTTTGGCCTGAGCTTCACGTTAACTCCTACAATTGTGTAAGAAGTAACGACTATAATTGACGAAATCAAAAACGTAGTTCAATACCACATGTCAATTTGTAGCAATACATGTTTTTGTGCTGTTGGTAATATTCCCGCCACTTGGCTACAGAAAAGCACTTACTCTAATTAATAAAATAGCATTGGTATTCTTAGTAAACTTACGGCTACTTCCTAGATAAGTAACGAGTTTTAACGTTGCAGGCTATCGCCTTTAAACGTGGTGATAACTGATGTAGCTAAGCGTATGAAAATCACTAATTCTTCAAAAGGAAGTCGTTCGACTTTTGCGCATGGGTAGTAAATTTTGATGTTGGTACCATCAGGCGAAAACCGAGCAAAGCTCAAAGACGAAGTAAAATTATTTTTATTTCTAGTGCCAAAAATCGCTCTTTCATTTTTCCTTTATAATCTACAAAAATTTGTAAAGAGATGAGTTTAATTGTTTTAATCTGTTTTCACTTCTTCAGAATTGGTTTAACCATTAATGAAAACAATTATCTCAAATCTTTTTTAATGTAACTATGTTATCAGCTCAGCAGCCAAATGAATATCGCTCATCGAAAATCCAATTTCTGCGATGGCAATTTCATCGCAATTGCGTCAACCTTCGGCCTATGCAGTATAATTAATTGTCGTCTTGGACTTGGACGATGTGATTGTTTTATTGGTGATATCAGACGATGATGGCTGACTTGATACCTGTTTTCGTTCGGTTTCACTTCATCAACTGCGGTACCAAGAGCAAGAGGGAATATCCAACAAATTGTGAAAATACTTTATGGCTATGCTTGATGAAAATAAACATATAGATACGTAACAAGTTATAACTAATAATCTGGTATCATTTTTTACGCGCCGTAAATATTTGCTGCTAAGGTTTTCGAATATTTGATATTTTAAGAATGGAGACGTTGAAGACAGCATAAATGGAACAGTAGATTTCAAGCCCACTCAACGTGTTTTTCGTAACCTCATGATGATCCACATGAGAGAAAAATCAACTTGATTTGAGAAAAAAATATAGCAAAATGCACTGCTTCAGTTCTATTTTTTCCCATCTTCGACCGTAAATCGAGTTTTCGCACTTCGCGAAAAATTAAAGTGTGAGAATTTTGTTAATCAAAATTCTTAATCAGAGTGAACTTCTATCTGAACCCCCCGTGGCCACCGTAATTACTACGGCTGGTGAGAAACAATTTACAAACGACTTCTGCGTATATATAGGCTACAACAACTCCACCGCACCCTCAGTTACAATGTTTCAATGGCGGATGAAGACGTTACAGTTGATGTTTGCGTAGTGGGGCGAAAACTCGTAAGAAAGAGGCAAGAAGGATTGCATTGTGACCGCTGCCAGCGATGGCAACATCGCACTTGTAACAGCGGTATTAGTCGCAGTTTTTATTGGAAAGTAGTGAAAGGCATTGAAGAATTACAGGAGTGGGTGTGTGTTGAGTGTCAGAAAGAAAAAAATATCGGTAAGTGCCCATCTCAAGGTTGGACTCGGGCCGGTCTTTTCGGGTCGGGTTCGGGCGGTAGGTCTATGTGATTATAGGTTCGTAAAAAGAATGGGCTTTGAGCGGGCTGGGCTTTATTTTTGGTATGAGTTGCCGGGTCGGTTACAGTTACTGCAGGGCCGGCGCCAAGGGGGGGGGGCCAGGGGGGTCTGGCCCCCCAATCAACGAGATTACTCTTTTGAAGACAGCGGCTATTGTGCTTAACTTCAAACTTTGGCCCCCCCTGATAAACGCCTGGCCTCCCTAAGTCGACTGCTCTGGCGTCGGCTCTGGTGACTGGGCTAGAGGTTCCGGGCCGTGGGCGGTCTGGGCCTCAAAAAAGTCAGCCCGAGCCATCGCTAATTCACAGCTTCCTTATTTCATGCTCATCATTAAAGGAACTGCACTGGTAATGGTGGTGATGACAATTTTTAAAACCCTAAACCTTAGAAAATTTTGAGCAGGTTTTAGTTTCAGTTTGGCTTTGACGTTTCAAGAAAAAACGGTCTTGGTTCAAGTTTAGGTTTTCAAAAATTTGGCTGAGTAGGCTAAGTGTCCGTTTCAGTTAGGGTTTCAAAATTTTCCAGTAAAATCGGGTTTTCAGGTTTAGGTTTGGGTTTCCACCCTAGGTCACAACACAACTATAATTTCCATGTCTGTCCAGTTTCATGAAAGTTATTTCTTGATTTTGTGATGGTTCTTAAACATGTACATATCACAACATCGTGTCTCATTTTAGCTTGCTTGTTTTTTTTTAACGCAAAAAGTGTTTTAATTTCTCAGGCTTTTGGTGTGCTTTAGGATAGGGCAAAAATCAAATCGCAATAATTTGTGTTCTAAATGCTTTAGTAAGATAGCTGGTAGAATGCTGTTCAATTTGATACCAAACACGACCTACTTATCTTGAAAAACCAATCCAAAACACAACTTTTTATATTTAGGGGTGCTGCAAGAGGTGAGGTAAAGCGAGGGGGGTCTAGGGGAAACCGATCACCCCCAAAATTTGCATGTCACCATTTTTTTGGCTAGAGAACAAGAATATCACTGAGTCATATCTTTTTTGAAATTTGATAAAAATTTGATGCACCCCCTGCAGGCACTGCATCTGCTGTATGGCACTGCAGGTGTGCAGGCACTGCATGGCGAAAGCATTGTATATATAGGGCCTATATATATATACACACCAGTCACTAGTCTAGCAGACTACAGCCAGTAATGCAAGCTAGAGCATATCGCAATTATCGCATGGCAACCTGGCAGCTACCCGCGGTACCAAACTTCGAAAGTAACAAAACCAATTAAACTAACCATATTCAGATATTCAATGAAAACTAATTAAACTAACCATATTCAGTTATATGGTGCTGGCTGTAGTGCACGACTGAACCTAAGTCTTTGATTGAACATCAAAGGAAATACCAGTACGAGTTAACAGCTCAGATGGCCGAGTGGTGAGACGAGGTGAAATAACGTCTCTAGCTCAAATGTGCTATCGTCACTCGCAGGGGCGGATCCAGAAAGTTTTGGTGGGGGGGGGGTGTGATTTTAAATTAGGTTGAATGATAACTAACTACAAAGACATTTAGACCCGGAAACGGGCGTAAATAAGCCCTTTCAAAATGTTTCATGTCAGGGGCATATTCAGAAGTTTTTTCAGGGAGAGAGCACCAAATTTCGTCACTTTTTCAAGCGCAGTTTTTTCCCGGCAGAGTTAATTTTAAGCAACTTAAGTAACAAAAACGACCCTAGGGGGGTCCGGGTGCATGCCCCCCGGAAAATTTTTGAAAATTTGCATAGGCCTACTGTAATGATCATTTTAGCGCTTTTCGAACAATTGTCAGGCAAAGTTTGTTCACATTTTTAGCGCCTAACTTTGAGTGCTTCATTAAATATAATGCATTTTGCAAGCACAGTGTCGATTATGCGTGCTTAAGGCGACTAAGGTTTATTGTTATGAAGAGGGGTGCAAATCTATGTTGAGCATTGGGGGAGATGATTTAGCAAAATCCGCACGTGCGGAATCCGCATCCGCACGTGCGGAAGTTGCGCAACTAGCGCTTTGCGCTTCAAATTGCGGAATGCCCACCTTTGCTAAATAGTACCAGTAGGTGTCCAATAATTACCCCATGTTTTCAAAATTTCTGTGGGGTAATTATTGGACGGTCTGCACAGGCAGCATGATAGAGCTGTAAATGTTTACTCATCATAATCATGAAATTCGACGACCATGATCGCAAGGTTAATGGTTCACCTCCCAACCTAGTCTCGTTGTTGCGTCCTTGGATAAGATGCTTCACGATGATTATCTCTGCTTGGTGGAGTCTGGCAAGCAGCAAATGAAAGAAGTCACAAGAAAATTCAAGCGGAAAACTTGGAAACAAAGGCAACTCCTAAGCGAGTCTGGATTCGTCCTACGCACAGCGCCTCCGTCGCTTTCTAGTGATAGGAGGATAAAGATGAAGAAATCAATCATCATTCAGAGCTCCTGGTAGGATTTCCAATAAAAATCAAAAATAATAAAAAATAGTTCCCAATTTTAACAAATTACTTTTTTTGCTTAGTTTCATAAAATTTTGATAGAGTTGGTTGAAGACACATTTTGTGAGATAATAAAGGATTAAAATTCTTGCTTTTTATGATGAAAGCAATTAGTAATGCTTTTTTTTCAACAGCTGAGATGGCCGAGTGGTATAGAGCGTCTGTCTCTTGAGCTGTAGACTCGGGTTTGATTCCGAGTCGGGTCAAACCAATGACTTTAAAATTGGTATTCACAGCTTCCCTGCTTGACGCTCAGCATTAAAGGGACAGTGTGAAGAACAAGCCGGCAAGTTTACTTGTTGTGCCGTTGGGAATGGCACGTAGCGGGATTCCCCCATCTTGGTGTAGCCTAGTAGACAAATGGCTGGCTACTCTTAAGCGAGCTCGTATAGCGCTTTGGTCGCTTTCTCGTGATAGGAGGATAAATATGCAACTAACTAACTACTATTATGATACAAAAGATGGCAGTTAGGCAGCTAATCCAATGTCAATAAATGGGACATTGGTGACAGACGACGTAATTGTAGCTAATCAATTTAATGATTATTTTTCCTCTGTTGCCGATAACTTTGTGAAAACGATACTCACAAGTTCCTCTTTTTTCTATAACTACTTAAATAAATCTGTCGGAAACTCTATATTTTTAAAACCAACAACTCCCAAAGAAATAAAAGATGTAATCTCCACTCTAAAGCCGAAGTTGAGCAGCGGTGTCGACAACATTCCCATGAAAATAATAAAACATATTCCTGATACCATTGTTGAACTGTTGGCTTGGATTTTTAATATGTCGATTGAGCAGGGCCAATATCCTACGAGATTCAAAACAGCCAAGGTAACTCCCATCTTCAAAAAAGGCAATCGCAAATTTGCAAACAATTATCGTCCAATCAGCCTTCTGCCTGGTTTTTCAAAAATATTAGAAAGAATAATTCACAGTCGAGTATCAAATTTTCTTGAGAAACATGAGGTATTTTACGAGTTACAATTCGGCTTCAGAAAAGATCACTACACTGAGCTAGCTGTTACCTACATGGTATCTGATATTGCCAATGCAATTGAATCCGGTCAAACAACTATGGGCATATTCCTAGATCTCTCCAAAGCTTTTGACACCATAAATCATAATATTTTACTCTCAAAGCTTTGTCACTATGGTATTCGTGGTAACGCAAATAAATGGTTTAAAAGCTACTTATCAAATCGTAGACAGCTAACTGAATTTAACAAGGTCCAATCAAATTACCGCAATGTTCAACACGGTGTGCCACAAGGATCAATTTTAGGACCCTTGCTCTTCCTAGTGTACATTAACGATTTTCAAAATTGCCTTGATCAAGCTCACCCAATTATGTTTGCTGATGACACTAACATATTCATTAAACATAAACAAATTGACATAGTATATGACCAAGCACAATGCGAGTTACATAATACAGCTAGCTGGCTATCAGCAAATAGATTATCCCTGAATGCTGACAAAACAAAATACACAATATTTCATACCCACAAAAAAAGTTATAACATGCAGTTTCCCATTCTTCGTTTTAACAACAAGCCCATTGAGCGAGTTAAAAAGACCCCATTTCTTGGTGTACTTTTAGATGAAAACCTGTCATGGAAATCACACATGCTTGCTCTTTTTCAAAAAATGAGACGTAATGTAGGGATTATTTACAAGTTGAAATCTTATTTGAACTCCAATAACCTCATCTGTATTTATCATTCTTTAATAACTAGTCACCTGCGATATTGCATTACTTCGTGGAATCATGGAAATACCATACTAGCCAAAAAAATCGACAATCTCTGCTCTAAAGTCATTAAATTGATTGTTAAGTCTAACTGCAATACAACAAACTTATTCTCTGTTACTGACATGTACACACTGGAAATGGGAAAATTAATGCATAAATTTAATCAGAATCAATTACCGACTATCTTTAAAAACCTTTTTCGGCCAAACAACACAGTTCACTCTCATTCAACACGTAACAGATATGCTTATCATCTCCCTTTTTACTCTACATCTGTTTCCCAACAGTCCATTCAGTATAGTGGCGCCAAGGTTTGGAATGCTTTACCATCTAATATTAGAGCTCTGCAATCAAGATCTGCATTTGTGACTAAGTTGAAAAAGCATCTATCTCAATGAATCTACGTTTTTTGTCATCGCTACAATTTTCCCACAGAACATTTGATTGACAAACTTGTGAATGCATAGCCTAAAAGTGCTTGTATACGCTGCATTGGTTATCGGTTGCTTTCATGCCAATTTATAAAGATAAGGCAAATTGTAAATAGATGTACAAATTGTACATAAGCTCTGTACATATGTTTTATTTACCTTTTTTTATTTTATGTCTCCCCTTTCGTTATTTGTGAACTATGTTTAGCCTATGTTTTGAGGTTTTATGGCCATGCAGACAGCTACCGACACTCTCCCAAGTGAATTTTTAATTCATACTGCATGTTTTAAACCTACAGGTTTTGCCATTTCCCAGATAATGTGTTTGCTATTCATTTTATTTACCTTGCCATTTATTCTGTGCTTAAAATGCATTATCGAATAAATAAATAAATAAAATCCTGTTACCCCATGCGACTATATTTGTTTTTCATAAAAATATTGACTGAAATTGACTCATTGTTTTTCCTCCCCCCCCCCCCCCCCCCTTCCGGCTACACCCCTGATCAGATTCTCATGAATATGAGTTTTTTATCACTGGTATTTGCTTTTTATGAAAATATCTTTGACTATGATTGAGGAAATTCACTTGTGTGTCATTGTTAATGGTACCGGTAACTTTTTAGTTTTTGCAAAAACTTTTGCAGTTTCATAATTTTAAAACAGCGGCAGTGCCCGCTGTTTTCACAGGCAGTAGCGGCAGCAGAAGTGCTGCTACTTCTTTAATTCAAGTAGCGGCAGTGCTGCTGCTTTTTTCATCAAATAGTGGCAGAGACAGAGGTGCTACTGTTTATGTAGCAGCTGCCCAGCTCTGACTGGTAGGAATACTTTCGTGTTTCGAATATTGTAGAAAAAGGTTTATAGTCAACAGCATCTGAAGTGAGCCAAGATCAAATGCAGAAAGTATTTAAAAGAAAAAGTGATCTTTGATCTTTTATATAATAAAAAGAGAAAAGTGAGTAGGCCTTCTGGTACTCCTGTTTTAAACTGCCCATCATAATATGCTATGTCTTTGGACATTACTAAATACCGCTATAGCACTAATAGGACTAATAGCACTAATAGGACTAATAGCACTAACAGGACTAATAGCACTAATAGGACTAATAGCACTAATAGGACTAATAGCACTAATAGGACTAATAGCACTAATAGGACTAATAGCACTAATAGGACTAATAGCACTAATAGCCGCATTATGGGACTAATAGCAGCAATATGCATTGGACTAATAGCACTAATAGGACTAATAGCCGCATTATGGGACTAATAGCAGCAATATGCATTGGACTAATAGCACTAATAGGACTAATAGCACTAATAGCCGCATTATGGGACTAATAGCAGCAATATGCATTGGACTAATAGGACTAATAGCACTAATAGCCGCATTATGGGACTAATAGCAGCAATATGCATTGGACTAATAGCACTAATAGGACTAATAGCACTAATAGCACTGATAGGACTAATAGCACTAATAGCCGCATTATGGGACTAATAGCAGCAATATGCATTGGACTAATAGCACTAATAGGACTAATAGCATTAATAGCCGCATTATGGGACTAATAGCAGCAATATGCATTGGACTAATAGCACTAATAGGACTAATAGCACTAATAGGACTAACAGCACTAATAGCCGCATTATGGGACTAATAGCAGCAATATGCATTGGACTAATAGCACTAATAGGACTAATAGCACTAATAGCACTTATAGGACTAATAGCACTAATAGCACTAATAGCCGCATTATGGGACTAATAGCAGCAATATGCATTGGACTAATAGCACTAATAGGACTAATAGCACTAATAGGACTAATAGCACTAATAGCCGCATTATGGGACTAATAGCAGCAATATGCATTGGACTAATAGCACTAATAGGACTGATAGCACTAATAGCACTAATAGGACAAATAGCACTAATAGGACTAATAGCACTAATAGCCGCATTATGGGACTAATAGCAGCAATATGCATTGGACTAATAGCACTAGTAGCCGCTTTATGGGACTAATAGCAGCAATATGCATTGGACTAATAGCACTAATAGGACTGATAGCACTAATAGGACAAATAGCACTAATAGGACTAATAGCACTAATAGCCGCATTATGGGACTAATAGCAGCAATATGCATTGGACTAATAGCACTAATAGGACTGATAGCACTAATAGCACTAATAGGACAAATAGCACTAATAGCACTAATAGCCGCATTATGGGACTAATAGCAGCAATATGCATTGGACTATTTTTGTTTGATGCAAAGAATTTATGCATATCAAGAACTTGTACAAAAGATTCATTTGAAAAAATACTACCCTAATAAATACAGTATATAAAAACAAAAACAAAAAAGAATCACATTTCACTTTGACGCTCACTGCTGGTAAAATAACATTTGCAAAGTGTTCCCAGCATTGTCCACGAACTTATTACTTTTAAAAATATAAAAGTATTTTTTTCACTTTTTTATCCAATATTAAAAAAAAATATGTATATATATATGTATATCTAGTCCCTGAATTACAAATGTCAATAACAGCAGATAATGGCGTTAATGCTTTTGTAACGCTTAAATTGCTGACCAAACCATTACACATTCAAATTTGGAATGAATTCTCTTGAACCTGAGCTGACAAGAATAAAAATTTTCGGCAAAGTTTTCCCTGGGTTTTAAGTATTTTATTAAAGCTGCAGTACGCTTCTTTTGTGTATTTAGCATCATGCATCATGACTTGTGAAGAAAGAAACAAGCACATCACTCCAGTAGTGTTTTAAAATGAAAATAGAACTTTAAACTATCAATAAACCTACTGGTCAACTAACCTAAACACACAACTCCATGCTCTCATCAAAAAAAGTCATCCCTTAATGTGGCCTAAAACTTTTTTACAGCAATAATTGGATTTAGCCTACTCATCTTTCACTATTATGCAATAAAATTTGGTGATGCAAAGCAGACAAAAAGTTCTTGATAATGTACGCCACAAACATCTTCAGCATTATGCATTCTATGGCTTTCGGGTAACTTTGGGGGGACAATCAATTTTAAAGCTGTTTGCTTTTCATCTGTAAAAATAATGAAAGGTGTGAGCCGTATCCTTTTTGATAAAAACTTAAGTTGCAACTGCGCGCTTAATGTTACTTACTATCAGACTAGAATGATAACTACATAACTGCAGTTCCAAACGTAATTCTTAAATCAATAGTAAGAGAAATGGTTGCTGTTGCTTTACTGTAAAATCAGCTTTTTCATTAACTTAATTGAGTTTAACTGTGAAAGTAAAAATTGTTTAAAAATGAAACCAAAAGTGAAAACTTTACAGCACACATAAACTTTGTCAAGCATTGGGTGTATTTCAAATAAATAATCAATAATTGTAGAAATCAGTGTTGAAGATTCTTTTGGGTGAAACAGACTGTTGGGTTTTATAAATTTTACTTTTTAACTGTGGTGATACTGCGTATTTCAAATAAACATATTTAACAATTATTCATGAAGAAGAAGTAGCAGTTTTAGCATTTGTCCAAAGAGATATTACTGGTTAATAAGATTGTGAATATTCATAACAGTAGGTTAGCTTGTTCAAAACGACTGCCCCTCATAAAATACAATTCACCTACTGTTTAAAACAAAAATGGCGATGCCTTAGTAATATGATGTTAGTGAATGTCTGAACAAGTTTACCTTTTTGATCGCATTCTAATGATTTTTTCGCTTAGGCTTTTTTCCAGATTTTGAAGATGGAACTTTAGTGATGAATCTCAAATCGGAGGAAATAGATGTTTGTTTTTGTAGGTGTGGCATGTGATTGTAGAAGCGCTTGATATATTTCTTTTTTTCGCCCACGCTTAGCATTTTCCACTTTATCGAAAGAGTTTGGAAAGATTTAAAATGAGATTGCAAAATGTAAGGTCCGCACCCCATTATGGCTCTTTCAACATCGTTTTGCATAGAATGATCGAAAAATAATGAAATTACATCGGCGTAAATAATAAAAATTATGTATAAAGGTTTATTTGATAGTTGTGGCTGATGCCTTGTAGAAATTATACAAAATAATTATCGCAAAGTCCTCCGAATCATACAATTAATTAAACATAGAAGTAGTCTTTGCTTGCATCGCTAACTTGGCCTTGACCTCGCATTATTTCTTGCACTTAAAGTATTCGTAAAACTACATCTATCGGTCGATTCGCTTGTTTCCTGCAGCAATTAAGTACCATACGTTAAGTAAATACACACATCGTCGCAAGTAAAAAATGTCTTTCATAAAATCCAAAACGTTCTTTTATTTATTATTATACAAAATAATTATCGCAATGTCCTCCGAATTATAGCCTAGATTTAACTAAACACAGAAACAGTCTCTGCTTATCGGTAACTTGACCTTGACTTCTCATTATTTTTTTCCTACGTTTCCGTAATATACATCAATCAGTTCGTTCGCTTATTACTTGTAGTAATTAAGAAATTAGAAAAAATTAAAACACCAACGCCGTTAAAAATATAAAATTTTTGTAAATATTTTTTTTTTGGAAGAAGTAGAAAATGATTGTTGGAAGTGCGCTAGAACGCATTTCGTGCCCAAATGTCTTGCGCCCAAATGTCTTTGCACCCAAATGTCCTCGCACCCAAATGTCTCGCGCCCAAATGTCTGCGCCCAAATGTCGGGTTTCGTGTAAATGGGGACTGATCTACTTGGATCCATTTTAGTCGCTCATGGACAAATGTAGCAAGGCCGTGTATCCTGTTTAAAGAGGACCCAGCTAGTGCAAAGCCTGGAATCACAAGCTTGTTGGTAAAAGCACAGTGGGTCTCCTGTAGTAGGATGACCAATGCCTAAGACTGCACAGCGAGATGGTGAAGGACATTCATCTTGCTTGCAGTGAGGCCTTCAATGTTCAGCTGCAGGATTGCTGGCCTTCGGAACTTGTTGACGATGCGCCCTGAAGCAGAGCAAACATCGCCCCGTCCTGAAAAGGACGTTTACCGGTTAGTAGGTCTTGGCTGAGCATCTAACTGAATCGTCTGCGGACTGGCGTAGGGCGATTGCACTCATCCATGTACAAATGGGGTGTTGCTCCTTCACCGAACGGTAGCACTAAACACCGTATGGGCACCGAATGGGACCATATGGGCACCGTATGGGACCGTATGGGCACCGTATGGGACCGCATGGAACCGTATGGGCACTTATGGAACCGTATGGGCCCTTATGGGACCGTATGGGCACTTATGAAACCGTATGGGCACCGTATGGGACCGTGTGGGCTCTTATGGGACTGTATGGGCACCGTATGGGCTCTTATTGAATCGTATGGGCACTTATGAAACCGTATGGGTTAGGGTTTGGGTTTGGGTTAGGGTTAGGGTTAGGGTTTGGGTTAGGGTTTGGGTTAGGGTTTGGGTTAGGGTTTGGGTTTGGGTTAGGGTTAGGGTTTGGGTTAAGGTTTGGGTTAAGGTTAGGGTTTGGGTTAGGGTGCCCATACGGTCATACTGTCCCATACGGTGTTTAGTTCGACATTCCCATAAGTGCCCATACGGTTCAATAAGAGCCCATACGGTCCCATAAGTGCCCATACGGTCTCATACGGTCCCATACGATCCCATAAGAGCCCACACGGTCCCATACGGTGCCCATACGGTCCCATACGGTGTTTAGTGCGACCCTTCACCGAATTGTGAGTGTGGTACCTCTGGGCAAACTGCAGACCACATCATTTCTACATGCCCCCTACATCATGCACCAAAAGGAATACAAGGTCTGTTGGCCCTGGATGATGACACCCGACGCTGGCTCAAAATCAACGCAGTCAACATCTAAACCGTCGGAAGAGGATGCCCAACCACATGACGACGACGATGAACCAAGAGGTCAAAATTAGTTGTGAGACAAAATCAAGAGTTGTGGGTCCAGCAGATGTTGGGCTTGTCTGTTGTAATGACAGCAGTAGGTAGTAGGTACACTTGTACAAGGTGATTTTGAGAAGAATGAAGGTTTTAAAAAATGAAGGTTCTCGCCCCCCAGGTTCAATTAGGTTGGTTAGAATTAGGCTCGGTTAGGGTTAAATTTAGTTAAGGTTCAGTTTAGTTACAACCCTAACCCCTAATCGTACCTAATCCTAACCAAACCTAACTCTAACCAAACCTGGGGGCTGATACTAGACGTTACCCAGGAAGTGCTTGTGTTATGGTCTTACACCCCAACACACTTTCCTACACCCCCATACTTCTCTCCACCTCTCCACAACACTTCTCCACTCACCCCATACACTCGCCACACCTCTTCCCACAGTTCTTCACACCCTTCACATTTTCCTTACCTCCCCCCACACCCCAACAGCCAACACACTTCCCTACACCTTTCCCACCCCACACATCTCCACAACACTTCCCCACTCACCCGTACACTCTCTCACACGTTTCCCCACTTTTCTTCACACCCCCACACCTCTCCCCATATCTTTCCTTACCTCCCCCCACACTCTCCACACTGGGGTGTTTCATTTTTAAACTTTTTTTTTTCAAATTTCTTTTGGATAGTGATTTTCTAATGTCAAATGAGCTAACTTCATAATTGGTAAAAAAATTTTGACGTTTTAGCTTCCCACATCCCCCATTTTTATAACGAGGGGGGTCCAATTTGCGAAATCGCCATAACTCTGGGCAGGATTATCACATCAAGCTGATATTAGTGTCAAACGAACCAGATTAGGCAAGTTTATATCCAACTTCAAGAGGAACAATGAGTCTAACTTTCTTATTTTTCAAGTTATTAATAAAAATGTGAATTTTTGCTTTATTTTAAATTTCTCTCCTATTTTTCTAAATAAAAACTGAAATTTACGCAATCACGTTACGTTTTTTCAAAACAATTACGAACAATGAACAACATCAACCCAAAATTAGCTTAAACAACTAAGCCAGAGGTTTTCAACCTATGGGCCATGGCACTGTTTTCAATGGGCCACAGAGCTTGACTAGAAAGCAAGGTTAGCTACCTTAATGATGCTGTTACGCTTATTTTATGTCTTTTAATAAAAGTAAATGGGCCACGACCACATTTTATCATTTTATTGGGCCATGAGAAAAAAAGGTTGAAAACTTTGAATTAAACAGTCACTCATTTCATCAAGTTCACTTAAACATAGTAGGCGTGGTAATATAACCCTTTATCTTGTGGTCGATATCGTCCGAATGTGTGAGCATTTTTTTTGGTTAGTACGCCCTTCATTCGTCCAATCAGCCTTTCACAGCAATTACTGTAGTTCCGAGAGGCTTTCCAGTCATTCTTACTTCTTTTGGTTAGGCATGGTCATGATCTTGATCAAGCATTCAAAAATGCTGTAAGTGGACGATTTGACCATAGCAGCTCTTTCGTATTTGGTGTCTGGATGGCTTTTCAAGATATGTCCATGTCCGCTTGCAAAACTCCAAGTGCTGCTGTTTTGGGGTTCATCCAAGTGGAAGCATGATCTATGAAACACTTTTTAGCTGGTAATGCGGTAGAAGGTTTCAAGTAATCTTGTATATTCAAAACAACTCTCTATTCAATTGCAGTAGGCTTGAAAAATATCTCAAAAAATGAGGGGACATATGCATCAACAATAAACTGAACAACTTGGTCTAATGAAGCTTGTTGCTCAGAACTTAAATCATGTATGTCAAATAGCTTAAGGTGTAGGTACCCACTGGCTGTAGTCAACCATCTGGCATAGCCAATAACCACTGTTCGCTGTAAGTTTTTAGCAAGGACGAATTTGCCCAAATATAAATTTTAACAAAAAATTTGCCCAAAAATTTAGAGAGTTTAATGAAAGTTTGATCCAATTTTTGCATCAAAATCGAGTTTCTGTAGTACATAACACAATTTAAATAATAAATAACTTGATTCCAATTCGGCCCAAAATCACCATTCCAGTCAGCAAGTTTGAAGAAAAATTTGAAAACTTTTGTCAAAAATTCCTTGTTTTTCTCAAATTTCACACCTTAAAGGGAACAGTGCCAATAACTTCCTGTTCATAAAAAAGATACTTTTTTGTATTGCATCTTCCAAATACTTTCTTTGGAATGTTCCAGAACGTAGAGCTAAAACAAGAGTGTATGTGATTAGCTTGGACAGAGTTTCATAATACTATCTCTCTAGCCTTTGTGCTTAATGCTTAAGTGGCCAACTTGAGTGTTTTAAGTTTCAGACTTAAATTTATTCCTTCTGGAATAAAGCAACAATCGGACAAAAAGGTTTCTGCTTTAACTAAAACTACTGTAGTTTCAAAAATTCGGTTACAAACTCACGACTCATCATTTTTGTGAAAAAATAATGATATTTCATTCTGGAACTGAATGCAACTGTATTGTGACTCGCAGCACAATAATTGTGACGTAGACAAATAGATGCACTGATGAATGAACTTTAATTTAATCACTTTTCTCATCTGTAAACTAATTCCTGTAACATGTAACATCTTGGAAAATTTTCATCAAAAATTAACCTTTATTCTTACTGTATATGCTAAAAAAAGCACTGAAAATTGCTCAAAATTGCTTATATCTCCCAATCTAAAGGAGTTAGACGTGTAGTTCCTCTGGAAGTTGGGTATAAACTTGCCTATTCCGATTGGTTTGATGCCAATATCAGCAATGTACGATAATCCTGGCTTAAGTAATAGCATTTTTATAAATTTGACCCCCTCGGCTCAAAAATAGGGGGTGTGGGGAGCTAAAACCAAAAATTTTTCAAAAAAATTTTGAACATTCATCTAGTTAGTCCGTTTGGCTTTAGAAAATCACTATCCAAAGAAAACTTTTTTTCGAGCGAAACACCCTACTCCACGCTCACCCCATACACTCTCCCACACCTCCCCCCTCATTTTCGATGTATGAAAGTGTTGCGAAGTTACCATGTGACGATGTTACCTTAACTGGAAAAGCCCAATAAAATTTTCTCTAACAACCAGGAATTGAAAGCCTTGTTTTGGTGTAGGCAATGTAAATTTTCGATGTATGAAAGTGTGGCAAAGTTTCTGTGGCGAAGTTTCCGGCAACTGCTCAAAGCTGCCAGAGTCTAGGTCAACCCTAAACAAAATAGAAATGGTCTAGACTAGTAAACCGATGGTACCAGTCCGGTGGTGTGGTTCTTGTAGACTTATACTGCTAATGCTCATGTAGTACTGGTACTGGTAGCTCATGTAATTCGCGTGCATACATCATAACGTAACCTGCGCAGGCTAGAATACGTTTGCGTCTACGCAAACTTTTGAGTTGTAGTTTTCTCGTGTGAGTAGGCCCACTTGTTTGAACGAAACGCTTTTTGGTGTTGATATGCAAGTAAGAATGTATAATACTCCTTCAAATATCAGATTTGTAGTTGCATATTTATCCTCCTATCACAAGAAAACAATCAATGCAGCTCAGATGGTCGAGTGGTACGAACGCCCGCCTCGGGAGCTGTAGACTTGGGTTTGATTACAAGTCGGGTCAAACCAATGACTATTAAATTGGTATTTACAGTTCCCCTGCTTGACGCTCAGCATTAAAGGGACAGTGTGGAGAACAAGCCGGCAAGTTTACTTGTCGTGCCACTGGGAAAGGCACTTCGCGGAGTTCCTCCATTTTGGTGTGGTAGACAGATGGCTGGCAACTCCTAAGCGAGCTCGTATAGCGCATTGATCGCTTTCTTGTGATAGGAGGATAAATATGCAACAACACAAAAAAATTTATTGAAGTTATCGCCTTATTTCCCCTCACCTTCTCAAAGTGTGGCGAAGATACCATGTGCCGAAATTTCTGTAGCAAAGTTCCCATGTAGCAAAGTTTCTGGCAAGCTTTCATGTGGAAGTTTCTCACTATGCTTTATACCATGTTCTTCTACAGGGGCGATATCGCCCTCCAGGGTTTCGGCCTTTAGAGGACTGATTGCAACAATTCTTGAAATTGAGGGGCAATTTTACTTTTTAGGAGGACGATTTTAGACTTGTCAGTATTGATAACAACCGAACAAATGATAGAAATAAATTCAGACTTATAGGCAGCATAATCAGTGAACTGTTGAGAAAGTGGTTCAGCGGACGTGAAGACCTATTTTTTTGGTCTTCACCTGTTTTCGATGGGAAAAATAGTAGCTCTATGGACGTGAAGGCTTTGTGTTAACAATTTGGACCCACATTTTCCATAAAGGAGCGATTGTGTAAAAAAGGTGAAGGTTGAAGACCCATGTTTTAAGCTATGGGATGGTTAAACTTCCCTGTCTCGAAAGTCGGCACCAGTGACAGTTATAATTGGAATTTATTGTTGTAGCTGCTGTGTCTTAAGAAAATAATTACTTCAGTGGTTAATAACAGTAGGCCTAGTTTGACTGTTTGAAAAAATCAATTTTAAAAATGAATTGTGGAATGAAGCTTGTCAAGTATCTTTTATTCATGTTCAATATAATATTCATTGTGAGTGTACAAGTTTTGAGTTTCTTTAAATGGTGTACTTAAATATAAATGCAGCTGGTTATTACAGCTTGATTATAGTGAAATTTACTGAGACTCCATGAGCGCATATTTGAATGATTTAGTGATTAAGTTAATCTTTTTTTGCAGTTAATTTGAAATGCGAGGTAATTTTGGTATCTGTGCGTTTTAATACGTATCATATAGCAAAACCAGACATTTGGGCGCGAGACATATGGGCACAGACATTTGGGCGCGAAATGCGTTGCAGCGCAATGAGCGCACTTTTTACTATCATCTTTCTACTTTTTTAAAGAAATTTTATTAACAACATTGTACAAAAATTTTATATTTGCAATCGTGCTGGTAAGTGTTTTAATTTTTTCTAATTTCTTAAATACGGTAAGTAATAAGCGAACGAACTAATTGATGTATATTTACGGAAACTTAAGCAATTAGTTCGTTCGCTTATTACTTGTCGTAATTAAGAAATTAGAAAAAATTAAAACACTTACCCGCACAGTTGCAAATATAAAATTTTTGTAAAAATGTTGTTAATAAAATTTCTTTAAAAAAGTAAAAAGATGATTGTAAAAACTGCGCTGCAACGTATTTCGGTATGTTTCCGTAAACATACATTTCTTATTTGGTTCGCTTGTTTCTTGCAGCAATTAAGTAGCTTAGGTTAAGTAAATAAAAACATCGGCGGAAACGAAAAATATCTTACATGAATCCAAAGCCTTCGTTTGTTCGTTATTACACCAAATAAATTCCGTTCGTTATTACACCAATTAAATTCCGCATAGTCCTTCGAATTATGCAATTAAATAAGTCTTTGCGTATCGGTAACTTAACCTTGACTACGCATTACTCTTTCTTGCTTTAGTTGCCGTAAACATACACCTCTTATTTGGTTCGCTTGTTTCCTTCAGCAAATAAATAGCTTACGCTGATTAAATGAAAACATCGGCGCAAACAAAAAATATCTTGCATAAATGCAACACCTTCGTTTGTTCTTTATTACGCAATATGATTATCGCGAAGTCCTTTGAATTAAACAGTTAGTTAAAGGGGAACTGAAGAGCAAAACTGTTTTTTCAGAAATGGCGTAAAAAATTACACTGAGTTCTATACTGACTGCAGAAATTTTCAATCATTTTTAATTAACCAGAAATTAAACGTTAAACTTGTGATGATGACGTCATGGAGGTCTGTGACGTCATTGAAAAACGCGTGGATTACAGACAGCGGTAAGGTTTGCGCAGTTGCGTGCGTGCAGTAGTGCGGAACGTACAGACCTCCATGACGTCATCATCACAAGTTTAACGTTTAATTTCTGGTTAATTAAAAATGATTGAAAATTTCTGCAGTCAGTATAGAACTCAGTGTAATTTTTTACGCCATTTCTGAAAAAACAGTTTTGCTCTTCAGTTCCCCTTTAAACATAGAAATACGTCTTTGCTTATCGGTAACTTAACCTTGACTACGCATTAGTGTTTCTTGCAACGTTTTCGTAAATATACATCTCTTATTTGGTTCACTTGTTTCCTGGAGCAATTAGCTTAGGTATTAGTAATTAGCAGCAATTAGCTAAAGTAACTTAGATTAAGTAAGTAAAAACATCGCCGCCAGCAAAAGTATCTTGCATAAATCCAAAACCTTTGTTTGTTCTCTATTGCACAAAATAATTATGATTATCGGAAAGTCCTCTGAATTATACAATTAATTAAACATAGAAATGCGTTTTTGCTTATCAGTAACTTGACATTGACTTTGCATTAGTTTTTCCACAACATTTTCGTACGTGTACATCAACTGTTTCGTTCGCTTATTACTTGCTCTAATTAAGAAATTAGAAAAAATTAAAACACTAACACGATTGCAAATATAAAGTTTTTGTAAAAATGGTGTGTATAAAATTTTTTGAAAATAGTGGAAATATAATTGTAAAAAGTGCGCTACAACGCATTTCGCGCCCAAATGTCGTGCGCCCAAATGTCTCGCGCCCAAATGTCGTAGACCGTCATATAGCTACAGTGCTTATGTAGATTTCACAGTACACAGTACGTGACAATGAAATTATGACAACTTAACACCATATGTCATTTGTTTCTTACATGACTATTTGAGGCAATGTGCGGTTTTACACAGTGGCTATTGCATTGCTTCACTTGAGACTTAGCATTGCATTCTAGTGCAAACTCGAAGGTTACAGTCTAAATTTTGCAGAAACAAATTCAGTATTTAATGTCATATTATAGCATGGATTTGGCTTTCTTACCGTAATTTAATATTATATCGTATTTAATAATTAACAGTATCATGAGTTGCTTTTACTTTTAGTGATGATTAATTTGTATGTAGAAAGTATAGAAACTATCAATATTATTCTGTGTGATGTTGCTTATGACTGGTCAAAACTTTCTATTCTATTACCATGCTGAATAAACTTGTAATAAAACTATTGAATGTCACCGTTTAAGTTGAAGTTACTTAGAATTCTTCAAATTAAACTTGAAGTTTGTTGAAGTGTTTATTTGTTTGTGGAAATTTGTTTGTGTATATATAATATTTCTTATACAATAAGATTTATGGTTATAGTATCATTTTTCAATCCAACCTTAATGGCAGTTGTTAAAGCAAAACGTTGGTGGCTGCATAGCTAAGTTTTCACGTGACCAAGTTTTCTGGTCCAAATTTTTAACATATGCATATAAATTCTTTTAACAAACTAGGCAACTAGTTAACCAAATGACCGCTACGTATCACACAATTATATTGAAATAAAAAGGCAGGGTCTATTTTGTCGCTAACGGCAAAATAGTTCTTAGGTCTATTTTGCTGGCAGCAGGTAAAATCAGTATCTACTTCCCCTACTTCCGGCAAAATAGACCTAGAAGCTATATTGCTGGCGCTTTCACTATGTAAAAGGATAGCACTATGTTCGGCAAAATAGACACTTCCAAATGAAAAATTCTGTTATGGTTTGCTAATTGGTATTTTGATTCCTGCTGTAGCTTTTTTAAGCATGTAAAGTTATTGAATTTTATTTGAACTGTTTTGAAAAGAAACGATTATTTGTATAAAGGGTGTAAACAATCTATTTGATTTTTGATTAGCTTTTGTTAATAATGATGAAAATTAAAAGCATATTAGTTTAAACACTGCATAGTAGGAAACGCTTTTTAGGGGATTTCGTTTACCGGGCATAGCAAGCTAGGCTAACTATTTCAGAAACTTTGTTCTTCCGGTAATAATCAAAGACAGAGGCTAATGCAAAAACTCCAATTTTTTTATGGACGTTTCGCTCAGCAATTCACGCCGAGCTTCTTCAGAATAACAGGTGCCAGGGTGGAAAATCCAGCCCTGGCAGAGAACAGCAAAATAGTAGCACTTAAACCGAACTGATTATGGTAAAGCAAAAAAGTATGATAGAAATATTGTGAACTGTTGCGTCATAAGGACAATAACTATTAAATGGAATGAATTAACAAGCGTAGAGGTACAAAAACGGTAAACAAACAATTTGGCATGAGAATTACTGAAACAATATTTGATAAACTTGTGGAAGCTTATCACCATCAGACCTGTTCATAACATTGGGCCACAGGCATACATATCTCAGCCACAGAGAAGGTGAAGTGTGAAAAGTAGTAATGGCAATGTGCTCGACAGACGAAACGAGGCCTTAAGTTACGTTTGGCAGAACACAAACGGGCCACCCTCAACCAAAAGCCAGAACAATCTGCCCTCTGCGTTCACGCAATGGAATTCGAACACAATATTGATTGGATAAATGCAGAGATTTTGAAGGTAATAAAAATATGCAACTAACTAAGGTGGAAAACAATTACTCCAAACGTCTTGTTTCTGAAGCTTGGTTCATTAACTCCCGACCCAATGTTATGAACAGGTCTGATGGTGATAAGCTTCCACAAGTTTATCAAATATTGTTTCAGTAATTCTCATGCCAAATTGTTTGTTCACCGTTTTTGTACCTCTACGCTTGTTAATTCATTCCATTTAATAGTTATTGTCCTTATGACGCAACAGTTCACAATATTTCTATCATACTTTTTTGCTTTACCATAATCAGTTCGGTTTAAGAAGTGCTACTATTTTGCTGTTCTCTGCCAGGGCTGGATTTTCCACCCTGGCACCTGTTATTTTGAAGAAGCTCGGCGTGAATTGCTGAGCGAAACGTCCATAAAAAAATTGGAGTTTTTGCATTAGCCTCTGTCTTTGATTATTACCGGAAGAACAAAGTTTCTGAAATAGTTAGCCAAGCATATTAGTTATAAAAATAATCAACACTGGTCGACTTTTTCACGAAAGTTCTTATATTTTTATCTGCTTTGTTTAACAAAGCTTCAAGTTTAACGTCGTAATATTGCCTATATTATACTCCTGTTTTTTACTTTACAGATATTTGCATTTGTTCTAATCGGTGTGGGAGCAGGAGCTGAAATCAAATATCGACCTGTGGTTCAAGTTACTGAAGGCGCAATATCAGCTGCCCCAGTTTTGCTTCTCTGTATTGGGGTGTTTATTCTTTTTCTCTGTAAGCTGTGTTATTCCAACCTGAGTGAAAATGTTCAGTTTTAAAGTTGTTTACTATCGCAGTTGAAGAATTTTATGTGTGAAATTATTGAATGTAATTTTTTTTTAATTGGTTTTAGTGCCATGAATATTAGCAAACCAATTAATGCTTGTTTCTATGAAATTCCCCAGACCTTAACACGATTAATTTAAACACAACTAGAAAGATAATTGTGGTTTCAGTTACACTGCTTCGATTTTTGTAAAACTCATTGCTGGAATATTCATTATTTTTTTATCTTAATATTTGGGCGCAAAGTAATTAAAATAGTTTGGAATTTTTAAAAGACATTGTTTAAATTGCAATAATGCATGATCATTTTTTTTTAATTTGCAGCACTTTTGGGTGGGTTTGGAGCTTATAGAGAAAGTTACTGCATGATTGCGACAGTAAGTTGTTTGATATTTACCAAGTAGATACCGGTACTCTTATTTACTAATTTCCTGCTGCAATACGTATGGTTTGGCACAGCAAAAGATTGACTTGCAAGCAGTCCAATTCAGTATAGAGCATTGCAGTATTGTTAAGCTCAATGTCAGATGAGGAACTGCATGTTGTGTTTTTAATTATGCTTTAGCTACATGCGATGTGTTCTCTTTCTCACTATTTTTGCTTTCTTAGTATACAGGCTTAATGGTTGTCATGTTCATTTTGGAAATCGCAGCAGCAGCCACAGCATACAGTCTACGTGCATCGGTGAGTGAAAATTGGTGTTACTAGCTTTTAGCAGTATGGTCTTCACGCATTTTCTATCTTTATCGATATTAGTAAACAATTTTTCTTTATAGTTCACTTTATTAAACACTAGCTTGCATTTTTCGATTGTCGTTTTGTCATCAATTTTCCTGATCAAACCTGAAAAGGTTATGTGGAACGTGAAGCCGATGAGTAAGGAACCCAACAATGTTCACATCTCTGCCGCATCACGAACTGAGTTATATCATCAAGAAAACTTTACTTTTTTTAATTCATGAAGATTGCAGATTATCGAAGCGACGGCACAAACGATTCAGTTATACATACACAAGAACCATTTCCAATGAACCACTTCGATTTTTGCCAATTGATTTTAATTCTTGAGGTTTTGGGTAAAAATCGTAATGCTATTTTGGTGTTTTCTATTCAAAAGCTATCTTTTCGTTGTAGCAACCCAGTTCTACTCAACACAAGCGTAATCATATTCGCTTGGTTAACGCAATGTGCTTTTGGTAGATTACCGATTATCTGACAGCATCATTTGAGGCGTCCATATCAAAATACAGCGTGAAAACTCCAAATCCATTGAATTTCATTCAAACACAAGTGCGTATTTGTAGGAGTTATGTCGTTAATTAAAAATTTGTTTGACAAGTGCATATGACTGTAACATAATTATACCTTACTTTATTTTTGTATTACGTTACAATTTGAAAAGTGTCTACGAGATTACAACATACTCACTGTTGATTTTGTAATTGTCATAAATAGATGAATGTGATTTTATAGCTAGCAGGTTTATGCGAAAGCCTCGTATGACTCATTGTCACGTGAGTTTAAGTAGTCATGTGCTTGTATTGATTTCTGACTTGTACTCATTGCAAACTATCGTTGAACAAGTTTACGGTGACTTGCCGGCATTTGTAAGGTAATTACAGTTTGTTTAAAGCTGTAAGCTTTAGAAAATAAGTTTTTATACCACAAATATCACCCTTTTTAATTATATTTTGTTCAAGGTAAACAGGGCGGAATAATTTCTCTTTTTATCTTGTCCACACGTCTGTTTTTCTCGGTCAAAGGTTTTTTGTTTTGGGTTCCAGCGTCTCGATCTTATTCAACATTGTGATTGAACGGTCATTAAGTCATTAAAACTTCATTAATAAAGAGATTCGATGGACTTTTGAACCACGCAAAATGTACTGTATGTATGCATGTGGGCAGGATAACTTGCCTCCAATAACGCGCATGACCGAGGTTACAGTTGAATCAGTTGGGGTTGTCGGATTTATATACATTTCAATTTGTGAAGTAAATTTATTAGCGGTGCATTTCATAAAATAAACAAGCGATGACAAATACACGAGACAAAAACCGCAGGGAGAGTGCGATTTGACCTCACGGTCTTCGAGTCAGCAAGCCACCGATTTAATTTCAGGTAGCCATGGTATGAAGTATGAGCCTCGATTTACTGATAGTAATCAATTAATTTGTTTATTTGTTGCCATATTTAAACCAGCAAAATTATTTGCCAACAAGAAAGACATCAATTACACCTGGAGACAACGAAACAACCATTCGGTCTTCTAAAGTCACTTGCCACCATGAGCAATTAACTTGGAAATATTAACTGAAACATAGGTTTAAAGCAAACACAGATAAAGATAAGGCACAGAGCTTTAAAGAAACACAAAAATGATCAATAAATAGGCCTACTGTAAATAAATGAAAAAAAATTACTATAGTGTGAATTTGCTTCAAAATCTTCATTATACTCGCCGTATTACGCCGAAGCGTGTAACGAGTGGCGGGGCCCATCTCCGCGGCTTAGCGCCTGGGCAACACAGCTCCGAATAAACGTCACAACGGTGGTGAGCCGTTGGCGACACTGTGTAGATTTGATCAGCCCGGGAATCGAACCCTAGATCTCCCGCACCGATAGTGTGCGCTTATTTGCTTGTATACTATAAATTTACACATTAGTACAAAATGAAATACGTCATCCTAATCATAGTTTAGTATTGTTTGAGCAAGAGTTTTGTATGCTCTTTTTTAAATTGGCTGACACTGTATAATTTTATGTTGCTAGGAATTTCCCTCCAAATTTTTGGACCAACAAAACGAATTGTTCTTTTACCTAAATTAGTTCTTACAAAAGGTTGATTGAAGTTTTTACTAGTTGCACATCTTGTTTCATAATGAATATTATTCACTTGTATAAAATCATAATTATAAATAATGAGCATATTTGCGATAGTTCGATTGCTGTGGTGCTATCAATTCCAGCGACTGGTATCAAGATCACAATTCGACATTTTTTACTGAAGCTGTTACAAAAGCAGCTGAAAATAATATAAGCAATCCAGGTATTATAGCACATGGTGGTACAGCACGTATAACCCGGGCAAGTGCATCTCATGTTAGATAGTCGGTGGTAGACTTGAATGCTACAACTAACTTATATAAACTGCTTTGGTAACTTTTGGATCGGTAAACATATCCTACTTACCTTGTAGTGGTGCTTGGGGGTTTCATTCTTCTTGCTTTGTTATGAATGTGAAAACTATTTTGCTCTTGACGACTTTAGCTGTTCACGTGCTAGAGTGTGTGGCCGGACGAGGCTGCTTAACGAATAACGCTCGTATATTACTATATTATTTGCGTTATTCAGCATAAGAATATCCGGCCGGTTAGCTCAGTTATTAAGCGCATCGCTATCGGTGCAGAAGGCCTAGGGTTCGATTCCCGGACCGCTCAAATGAGACACAGTGTCGCCACCGCCGTGAAGTTTCCACGGAGCGTTGTTGGCCAGGCGCATGCTGCGGAGATAGGTCCTGTTTTTATCCGCGCTTCGGCGAAACAACGCGAGAGTGGTAAAGATTTTATTTTGATTTTAAATTTCTATTCTTTCATATTGCATTGGTTGTTGATAAACAAGCGGAATGTTTGCCGTCTCTGACTTGCTTAGCTTGAATGGTCGTGAATTGAGCCATTTTATTCCAGCTTCACTCGCAAAACAAAGTTGATCTAATTTTGGCCAGGTTTGGAATGTGATAATTATATATCTATAAGGTGAATGCCGCTGCGTGAACTGGACACTGAAAAAATTTGATACATGAAAAAATTTTTGCATCTCAATGAGCCTAAACACCTTTTCTTATTTTGGTTCAGTGTCTTCATTACATTTTGCCTTAGTTTTGTATCTGATCGAAAGTAAGCTGCGTCTTGGTAGTTACTGAGTGACATAGGGCTAGAGTAATAACGAAGTAATATTACTTGGGGCTATAAACTTCTTCCATTTCTGTTCCTTTGGTGCATTATTGTTCAGTGATTTCTTTTTAACATATTTCGATATTCAGAATTTATTGATTCTTTCGGTTTTTATGTGCGGTGCTCATAGCACTATTTGCTGACTCAACAGCAATCTTTTATCACCAAAATATCTGCTGTAATTTATGCCTTGCCCAAAGTGCCTGACAGAAATTTGTACTATTTTTAGAGCAGTATTGCTGTAAGATTTTAAATTATGAAAGTTGGACCAAATAACATTTTAATTCTGCTGTGCGATCTCATTTTGTTTGGTTTGATAGGGTCACTGTTGGTTTATCTTCATTGTGTTATTATTGTCGCTTTGGTGTGTAATTTTGTTGATAGTTTCAAGGCAGCATGCAAATTTTACGAGAGAAGTGTGGACTTTCTACTACTCTCAGCTATTGCTCTACCGTGATGTCTGTTTAGTTTTTTCGATGATTTTGTTCAACGAATTTTGTTTGCAGCTAAAATATTTACACCTGACAGTTGTTGTTTCACCGTGAAAGAAAATTGTGGTTTGGATCCAGGCAATAAAACCTATACAGAAGTAAGCTTTTTATAACGTTAATCTGCTTTGTGTTTTATGCCTAATATGTCACGTTGCAATAAAAGGTCTACAATAATGTTAACATGTTCGTTTGTGATTTTAAGGTCATTTTGGCCCCACGTGTTTGGTTCTCAGGCGCTCTCACTTAGTCTTGAATGAAAAAAATGCTTGATTAAATGAGATACTGCGTTGTAAGTGCTATTTAGTGGTCAAGTCCTTGATAAAAGTAAATGGTACAACTGCAATTGCTAGTGGTACCACATCCGAGGTTAGCTTTGCGGGTGTTTGTATTACACTAATTACGATTGCATTTGATCAGGGATGCATTGGTGCGATAGAGAAAGCTTTTAAAAGTAATATCGCAAGTGTTGGTGGTGTTGCTCTGACGATTATATTCATCCAGGTAAGTCGTTTTGTTTCGTACAACTGGTTAGTGGTTATTATTTTAAATGCTCTCTCATGCCTATATAGTCTAGACTCTATTATATAACAGTAGTAGCAAAGATAACCCTTCCTTGCTTTTTCAAGGGGCGAACTGTGAATACTATCTTTTGTTTTGGGACTAGTGTTTCATGTTTACCGTTCCTTTCGTGAGTCAACTTGCTCCTCATGTTTAAGAATTTGTAGTCTTTCAAACTTCATGCTTCCTTACAATCTGCTGAAACGAGATCAAAGTATCGAATGGATCGTATGACGCAAAAACAAAGCCGGTTTTCCTAAGCACACAAAGGACACGCTCCTCACATTTAGGCAACAGATACTATGTGACGTGCCGCGTTTGGCAACTTATTAAAAATTGGCAGCTCATAATTGGTAGGCTGCGATTTCATATTTTCCAGAGTTTGGATTTTGCTGTTTAATTTGTTTTTCAGCTTTTTGGTGTCGGATTTGCATATATTTTGATGAAAACAATCGCAGCGCAGTACGAAACCGTATAAAACGAAGATGGTTGATAATGTAGAGTAGTGGTGTAGTGTGTCATCACACATTTTAATGATCGATACGATGTTGTTTAATGGGTTTTTGACATTTTAAAAAATAGCAAACGATGTAGAAATAATGTTTTTATTGCGTTCTTGTGAGTTTAAGGGCATTTGTAGGCTGATTGACAGCACTTTTAATGGTCAGAGATGTAATTTTAGATCTAGGACAAGGGTTTATAGCCTAGGGTCCGCGAAGGGGTAGGCCTAGCTAAAGAGGTAAACCTAGGACAAGGGTTTATAGCCTAAGGTCCGCGAAGGGGTAGGCCTAGCTAAAGAGGTAAACCGAAAATACGAACGTGGTACTATTTGTATGACCATTTCAGATTGTTACAACGTACTTTATACAAAGGGGTCCGCAGGTTTTTAAAATTTTAGGAATTCGAGGATCATAAGGTCAAAAAACACCGATCTGTGATCATATTTTTATAATCAAGATATTTTAACCTGTCTAGTCTTCATCAATCAACTACCACAATTTCATGCATGAATGATTTTATCAAAACGTGCAAGTTAATGGCAATACATCGACAACAATTTACCTAATAACAATTAGAGTTAGATCTTTGGTAGATTTAAGCGCTGATGAAGCCGACATAAAGGACTTCAACATTTCATTGACGTTACCGCGAAACATAGCAGCAGTTAACAGTCGACGGTAGGGTAGAGTGAAAACAATTTTTTGAAATCGAAAAAAGTGTAGTTCTCAATTCCTGGCAAATGGTCTAAAACTTTTTGAAAGTTGGTTTTGGGGGTTGCTTATTTTCCAGCCGGCTACTCCCCAAAATGTTATCGCGACTGATGATGCAGAGGGTAATTCTTATATCTCCGCACTGGTCGGAGAGTAATGCATATGGCTTAAAATCTACGGAAACACCATGTTCCTATCTATGCTGAGAAAGTTCTATTTTTGACACAAAAACAAAAATTACGACCATTTTTGGTAATTTTTTTGTGAAATTCACTTATGAGTACCGGTAATCGTGTAAGAAGCACGGTCGTTTAATTTTGATCTGTGAAGTTAATTCCTCTCCTATAACTAACACTAATTGTCATTTATTGCATCAATAAATGGACGGATGGTGACTTCCACTATTGCTGAAATAGGATGAGCAGTGACAATTGCCTCAAATCAGCAAGGACATTGAACTACAAGAGGAAGTCACTGAAATGGGTGTCCCACAAATTTCGTGATTTCAGTAAATTGATTTTAATTTGATGCGAATTGTTTTTAAATTCAACACGAAAAAATTGTAACATTTAAAGGCTGGGTGGTGTCAAGACGGACTTCGCGACAAAATAATACAATACAAGATGAAATAAATGGCTGTTTTTAGCAGCCAAACTTGCAGCTTTAAACAATTACTGGAGGTTATGGCTAGAAGAATCAAAATTGGCGAATTCGTCATGAGCATTTGCTTCCAAGTTCAGCGATGGTAAATAGAACTAGCGAATCAAAATGTTGTTCAATGCACGGGGGCACTCATCGTTATTTGCACTTTCTTCAGCTACTGTTTCCGATATGCTAGCATTTTTGCCACTACTACATTTTCATTATAATCCCCAAACATCATCACGTAATCAGATAACCCATGGATCCAGTAACTCTTCAACTTAGTTCAGATACTTTGGAATTTTTCAAACAAACGTTTTGAAGAAATTACGGCACATTGAGTGTGGTGCAACGGAATAGTTATTTTACACTCCAAGAATATGCTTCGATTGCGATGTCTGGGGATTATAATGAAAATGTAGGAAGTGTAGGAGTGCTAGCTAGCACGTCGGAAACAAGTTGCTGAAGAAAGTGAAAATAACGATGAGTGCCCCATGCACTGAGCTGCAGTTTGATTCGCTTGTTCGATTTACCATTGATGAACTTGGAAGCAAATGCTTACTACGAATTAGCCAATTTTAATTCTTACCAGCAAAAGCCTCTGGCAATTGCAAACCTTACATATACAGAAATGGAAGAATGTCTGGAGAAACCTTTGGCATTGCACTACCCATATGTCACAGCACATAGCCAATCTGTGGAGCGGCACATCAAACTGGTTGCGGAAGCATCTGCACTAGTTGAAAGATTTGATCCACAAGATGAGTCATTTAACAAAAAAAAATTAAATCCCTCAAACTTACGAAACTCTTGACACCAAAAAGCAGTTCAAAAAAGTGTTTTAGTAAACCTTGTGATCTCTTCTGTAAGCCGGATGTAAATTGATCTGAAAGCAGTTGTTTTTGCTCTAAGCTATTTACTTTACTACATAGGTGCGCCACCGCACACAGCTATACCTGTGAGGTTGACAGCATTTTATGGCTGCTAAAAACAGCCATTTATTTCATCTTGTATTATTTTGTCGCGAAGTCCGTCTTGACACCACCCAGCCTTCAAATGTTACAATTTTTTCGTGTTGAATTTGAAAACAATTCGCATCAAATTAGAATCAATTTACTGAAATCACGAAATTTGCGGGATGCCCATTTCAGTGACTTCCTCTTTAGTTCAATGTCCTTGCTGATTTGAGGCAATTGTCTCTACTCATCCTATTTCAGCAATAGTGAAAGTCACCATCCGTCCATTCATTGATGCATTAAATCAAAGAGTGTTAGTTATATGAGAGGGATTAGCATCAAAATTAAACGACCGTGCTTCTTACACGATTACCGGTACTCACAAGTGAATTTCACAAAAAAATTTCCAAAAACGGTTGTAATTTTTGTTTTTCGGCTGCAACTTTTTTTGTGTCAAAAATAGAAAAAACTTTCTTAGCACAGATAGAAACATGGTGTTTCCGTAGATTTTGAGCCATATGTCATTCTTTTCCGACCAGTGGTTACGGAGATATAAAAATTACCCCCTGCGTCATCAATCGCGATAACATTTTGGGGGGTAACCGCCGGCTGGAAAAAGAATGCAATCCCCCAAAACCAACGTTTCAAGAAGCTTTAGAGCATTTCCCAGGAATTGAGAACTACACTTTTTTCGATTTCCAAAAACAAATTTTTCACTCCACCCCATACCGGTGGCGTACGGTGACCTTTTGACTGGGTGTTCACTTTTTAAAAATACCTGTCATACCCTGGAGGCTTCGCCCTCCAGACCCCCCTGTTTGTCGCAGCATTGCAGCGAAGCCCCAATGGTATGATAAGGCAAAGCGCCCCAGGGTATGATGACCTATTTTTGAAAAGTGAGCACCCAGTCAAAAAAAGGTCACCGTACGCCACTCGACGGCCATCTGAAATCCACACATTTAGAGAAAGGAATCACAACACTCGATTATATGGCTGTGCTGTGGCATTTATGGGTCTCAAACGGTCCAGTGCCATTCAGTTTATCGTAATGGCGTATTTGGTTTTAAAAACTACGATGGTTACGTAATAAACCGGTGATTGAGCAGCAGCTAGTTAAAAGTACGCGAGTATGAAAGTCACAAACAGCTATATCATGAACATGCAGTGGCTTAGACAAAAGTGTGACCATGTGGGCTACTCGCTTTGAAATTTTCAGCGTATTGTAATAAAATGAACAACATTATTTTAACAAAATAAACAACAAGCATACAAAGCATATTCGGTTTTTCACTGGTTAGGCCTACTCATCGATTTAAGCAAATAGTAAATTAAAGCAATGAAATAGTTCATACACAAAAATCGCACAGGAACCAACTTTGTTTGGACTTCAAACTACGTAGCGTGCCAAGCTGGAACGGCCTTTGGGACTCGCAATCAAAATTTCCCTGTGAGCAAGCTTGATTCATCGAGGTTCATTAGCATTGCGTGGAGCACTGCTTGGCGCCGCTCCTGATCGACGAAACCATGTTGGGGAATGTGTTCGAAGCAGATAGGCATCTACTGCAAATAAGACAGCCACCACAAAGCCGCAAATAACCCCTAAAATAATTAGAGAAGTGAAAGACAAAGACGTGCTTTCTCACTAATTGGAAAAGCCAGAAAATGGTCTCAGGTTAGCATTTTTGGTAAAACTTAGCCAATTGATAGGTCTATTGCTAACGAACTGCATCATGCAGTGCCCGCGCCATAGCAGAGAAAGGAGGTCATACTTTTAAAATGGATTAGGAGCGTACCCTCGAAATGATTTTTAGCCCAACCTACAACTGTACGACCTTGTAGCTTATTCTCAATACAGAACGCCCTTCGATCGATCGTTTTTCAGGTGAAAGTCCTGTAGCCAAGACCTTTGGCGAACTTTCTACAGAATGTGCTGCGAGACATTTTTTCTTCACGGAAATGCCTCCCTTCCCCCCTATACAACCGCTCTGCTGGCGTGCTTAGTTAAGTTAGGTGATTTATAATTAGGCTACACGACGCCAAGACCAGTGCGTATCATTGAGCACTTAACAGATCTCTTACCGAAGCAAATAAACCAAGTTCAACGCCAAAACTCTGAATTGGGTAGTTTGTTTTGATATGTAGTATAATTATTAGGCTTACCCGACAATCTTGCTCTACAGTACGAATTACGAAATTCGTCTCCAGAGCATTCAAGAAATCCTGCAAACACTGAGGCTCCAATAACATAAAGAAGGCATGAGAATGCAGACCAGAAAAATTCGAATGAACTGCAGCACATTTGACTTTTGACCGACTGGTATAAAAAAAAACAACTGCACTTAAAATTAAATATTCGCTAAAATAAACCATTACGTGATGCAAAAATTGTCGAATATACAAGGAGATGGAATGTATTCGCCGCAATCTTAGCCCTCGCCAGTCCCCACACTTCTACGGCAAGACCAAAGGTGACGCTATCGACTTTTCATGGTTTTCAGCTTACAGTGGTGGTGATATGATGTAAGAGCGATATATTTGTCATTCATATCATTTTCAATGAAGCGATGGGAGTACATTTTTCATTACACGCAGTAATGGGCACCATAAATCTTTCTGAACTAAAGTGATATCGATGATTTCAAAAAGCTCTGGGCGATACCGATAGTCAGTAAATTTCAATTTCTTAAAGCGGTATCGGTAATCGATAAATTATCGCCGATAAATTTTTCAGCCAAATGTTGCCGCAAATTTGCAATGTGTTTGACGAAGTTTTTGTAAGTCAAAATTGCAAAAATGCTTTTTTTAATTTTTCAAAAGAAAGCAGTTTGCGTACTCTGTCTTGGCATTAATTAAACAGAATTTTTAATGTAACAAGACTTTATGGACACCGCTTATTTTTTCCATAGTGCCAACTCACTAATTTTGAACACTGTGTGCATAAAAAATCGTTTATCGCGATAATCTATCGGCCACAACAAAATATATTACAAAAGCGATATCGGTAATCGATAAATCAAAACCATTTTGAGCGATAACGATAATCGGTAGAAAATTATTGCCGATAAATTATCTCGATAAATGCCCATCTCTGATTACACGACTTACTTGCAGTAGGCCTGTTCGCAACAAAGTTTGGACTCGGGTAGACTCTTTACAAACGTTTTCTTTTTCGAAAAATTTGTCAGACACAGCACAAGTTTAATTAACTAAACACCTTTGTATTAAATTGTAGTTTTAACAAAGATAAAAGATTACCGTTTTGGTTCGAACCCCGAGGATGTAAATAAAATAAATGAGGGCTGAAACGCTCCACGCGACGCACCAAGCAACCAAAACAAAAGTCAGAGCTTCTGTACACCTGCGAAAAAACATGTCGGTTTTTTTGCCCAACTCGACTATACGCTTACTATTTCAGATGGAACTTAAACGACATGGGCCTAGTGGTACTGCGCGCAGGAGACAGATCCTACACGACGGGTTCGATTCATCGCTCGAGCCGATCGCGTTTGACATAAATACCGGGAGGCTACTTACTCGAAAAGCGCAAGCTTATTTCCGGTCTCCCTGAATTATCGTTAAATTTTCAGTTCGATGAAATTTGAAAACAACTTGAGTTATTTATTTATAAAGTTAACCACAATTTATTCTTGGCACACATCGCAAAGCAATTAGCGCTGAAGTGGTTGAACATGAACAATTTTAAATAGCAACAACAAGAACTAACCCTATCAAAGTAGGCCTATTTTCTAGAATTCTTTGCCTTTCCGACAAGGCCGGCATGCACTTACGGTTAAAACAGTAAACTGTGAGCAAATTTTTTTCTTTTTTTATTTCTTAAAAAGTTAAAATGCTCTGAATACAGCTTAAAAATCAGCGTAGCCGACCGTGGCGGAATGCTACTGAGCGACTAACTTTTTTTAAGAGGGCTCTTTTCAAGATCTTTTAAGGACGCCTCTGAACTTAGGCCTAGTTGAAACTTTGAAGTACGTCTTTTGTGTGGCCGATGTGAAATAACTCGAATAAAACAGGCGATTAATTGAGATGGCCAGTTGGCCACCCTTGGCATAAGCCAGTACAATAAAAAAGTAACAAAACCTTGTTAACAAGTTGAGGCATGAAAACCTTTAGAATATAATCTGAGGGTCATCCACCCTCCCGTATGTGCTATGGTGCTGGAGTAACCTTTCAAATAAGTTAAGACTGTAGAAACGCATACCGGTACTAGAGAAAGAAAACGAACCCTGTTTTGGCTCTTCGCCCGCAAACATATCCAGTTCCAACAAGAAATCCCCACGCAGCTCCACCAATAACTAAAATGAACATTTTCCATATTCCTCTCCAGGTTGTGCCATAAGCTGTAAAATAGGTGTTACTTGTATTTTTAAGTTCACTTATCGTGCTATAGCCTAATCAGGATTAAGGGAGAAAACGTAGGAGTTGGAGAGTGTCATTGTTCTAGTTTGAACAGAGAAATATACAAATGTGAATGTGATGAATTTATACTCTCAGAAAAGTGGCCTTCGTTTCCCGATTGACCAACTTTTTTGATATGCCGCTTGGTAAAAAGTTGTGAAAAAAACAATCTTTGCAAAGTATTTTCCAGAACGCAAAGAGCAAATGTATTAGGACAGAGCCGAACCAATAATCTTATCATCGTGGTCGTCGAGACAACAATGCCCAGATCGACATGCAGCCCACAAAATCCTTCAGCAGAACGTGCCAGTTGTTCAATGGCTACTTACCCGATCCCCAAGGTGCGTAAAGACGAAGATTCTGGGCTTCAAAAACGTACAGTATGGCTGTCACCACTCCCAAAAGCAGAGCAGTCAATTGCTGAGCACAACGGCAAAAACTGAAAATTGAAACATCAAAATAATTATTCTAGCCTACTAGTTTTAAAATAAGCGACTTGTAGGCAGTGATGGGCACGATAAATCTTTCTGAACTAAAGCGATAATCGATAACTTCAAAAAACCCTGAGCGATACCGATAAATATTCGATAAATTTCAATTTTTTAAAGCGATATCGGTAATCGATAAATTATCGCTGATAATTTTTTCCGATGAAAATCAAATCTTCATTATACTCGCAGTATTACGCCGAAGCGTGTAACGAGTGGCCGGTCTCGTCTCCGCAGCTTAGCGCCTGGACAACACAGCTCCGAAGAAACGTTGCAACGGTGGCGAGCCGCTGGCGGCACTGTGCCGATTTGACCGGCTCGGAAATCGAATCCCAGATCTCCCGCAGGTTTTCATTTTGGAAAACCTTCCCAGCAATTTGCAAAAAAGCTCAGTAACTTTGTTAAAATGAAATTTGATGTAGCTATTAACGTGTATTAGGTAGCTTTGAAAGTTGGATCGTATTTCCAGTTAAAGTGTGTTACTCCTGTTGAATTGGTATCAAATGTAGTGTATAAATTTTCTTGTTCGTGTGATACGAATATGTCATACATTGGTACGACAACACGACATTTAGGTACCAGAATACAAGAGCATCTCCAACCCAAAGCAAAATCAGCAATACGGGACCACATAGATGATTGCCAATCATGCAAACAAGCCAACATAAATGTTGACAATTTTAAAGTAATTAGGACGTGTAACACGGAATATAACAGCAACATTCAAGAAGCTCTTTTAATAAAAAAACACAATCCTAAACTAAATACACAGTTATATGCAGGGGGGTCTTCTTTTCTACTAAATATATTTTAGCAAGTGTATTTAAACTCGGTGCAGTTGTTATGTCGTTTCGTATTTTAGTTATTACTGTAGTGCGTTTTATTTATTACTGCGTCATTTTATTTGTGCAAGATTTAATACGTCATTTCATTTGTGCAAGATTTGTACTGTATGTGAATTAATGTTAGGTAATAATGTGTTAATTGTTAGTAATGCTGAAAGTTACTTTGGTTTTATTAAATACTTTCATATGGACGCTGCTCTTTAGTTGTTTATACTTTCATATGGTTAGTTTGTTCTTAAAATGTAGTTAAAAATTTTATTCTGAAGAGGACCAAAAGTTATGGTCGAAAACGTTCAATAAAATGCTATCCATAATTAGTCTGTTGCTTGTTGCTGCAATTTGGTTTATTAGATTAATTGTCTAACAATTATACAAGATAAGACCTGAGCCATCCTGTTTCGGGATTACGTCCCTCATCAGTGATAACAATCAGGGAGGACCATATCGAAAACCACACAACAAAATTACTCAATCTGGCGTTTGGGCATTCAATACAGTGAAAAGAAGGATAGCAGTTGCAAAAAAGAAAAACAACAGACAAATGGAGTTAGCTAGGTTAATTTCAAGAAAAACAAAGAAAACATTAAAAAATAATATAGCTGCGGATAGAAATAGCAATCCACGACCGGTTTCGCTCTCATTAGAGCTTGTCAGGTGAATATAGCTAATAAAAAGTTGAGCAAAAGATACAGAAATATAGCGAAGAAAAACAAAGAAATGGATGAATAGTACTAGATAGAAAAATATCAGATGGTAACGATAACAAATGATGGCCTTTTTGGATGCAATCAAATCGACGTCCAAATGAATTGAATGAGATAAAACAAATCTTTTCCAAGATTAGTATGCTGTTTGCTGAAAATGAATGAAATTATCCTCAGATGTTCATAAAATCCAACCAATCAACACCATGAAAAAATAGAAACATTCAATAGAGCAAGATGAAGAGATTAAAATTCCAAAACAGAATACTGCATCGCTAATCTCAACACAGTAACGAGATACCTTACAAACAACTTTTCACAATGCAGGTGGAAATCACGCGATCATCATTTTAATAAAATGATGTCAGCGCTAGTGTACCAGAGAGCTCAAACCATCTGGTGAGCAACGCACAATGCTACGATACACAAGACAGGTTCCCAAGAGTGGAATAATCTGAAATTGTCATTTTGCAATTGTCATAATAACAAGAATTACGAAGAGTTGTTTCTTGAATCTTGTTCTTTGCCGTTATGCTTATGAAGCAATGACGCTATTTTATTAGCAGGGCAGTTTAACAATTATGTATTTATGCATCAACAATGACGTTTCATGCATAATAAGTGCTATTTCCTTCTCAATTACCGCACGCATTATTGTGACGATAGTGCAAATATTGCAACTATTTCAAAAGTTTAAAATCAATAACTGCGCATAAAATTTTAATAGCAGCTCAAAAATTCAAAAAAAATATTTACAAAATATAAATTTGTTCGTTTTTGTAAGGAAATTTTTGATAAGAGAATTTTGACAAATTTTGACTTTACGCAAAATTTTGACTTTCTTTTGACTTATAAAATCTACCAAAACAGATTCCTGAACACCTGAAACGAACGTTAGTACACATTTGATCATGTAATAAGGTCCTGAAAAAATTTTGACTTTATTGACTTTAGCGGGCCCTAGTGATAGCCTATCGGTAATTGCTAAAATGAAACTGATTTAAGCGATAACGATAGAATCGGCAATAATTTATCCATAAAATGCTCAAGGATTTCGTGGATAGAACTAGCTTTTTTAAATAGCCGAATTTTCCATAATAGAAAAAAACTGACCCTCTATGCAGGGGGTCAAAAAATCAGCAGGTAAAATTCTACTACCTCGCCCAACCAGTGGCATAGCCATGGGGGGGTTTGGGGGTTACAACCCCCCCATTGAGCCTTAAATGACGCCATACTTACTTCTTTTTCTGATATTTGTTTCGAAGTGCTCGATACTTCGTCATTAATAATCTGAAATTGTCATTTTGCAATTGTCATAATAACAAGAATTACGAAGAGTTGTTTCTTGAATCTTGTTCTTTGCCGTTATGCTTATGAAGCAATGACGCTATTTTATTAGCAGGGCAGTGCCGCTCCTGTACACGCAACTGCCCTCGGCTCGACCCCTCAGACCTTCCGTGAAAAAAGGCTAAACGATTTCAAGCAAAAATGATCTACGAACTGTAGCTCAAAAAAGAACCAAATCGCTAACTTTTGAATATCGCTTTACCAGTTCTACGAGAAAGCATTCCTTCGACTTCCTTACAACAATCGTGCCTTAACTGCCTTCGGTATTTTTAGTTTAAAACATCTCTCTTAAAATTGAGGCCATCTTTTGTTATTATACAACCAGGGGCGGATCCAGTGGAGATGTGGGGTATGCTGCGTATGCATCCTCCCACCAGCCATTTTCAACAACGCTTTGGATGAATAAAATATTTCCGTAATTGCAAACCTCTTCATAACAATATGCCTAAGTCGCCTTAACCACGCATAATCGAAACTGTGCGAACAAAACGCATCATTGGTGAAGCACTAAAAGTTGGGGGCCAAAAGTATGACAAACTTTCCCTAAAAATTGTTGAAAAAGCACTATAACATGCCCCCGAACCCCTCTAGAGCAGTGATAAAGGTCTTAAGACCGGTCTTGGTCTTAAGACCATTTTTTTAAGGTCTTGGTCTCGGCCAAGACGGTCTTGGTCTTGACCATTTGCGGTCTTAGGTCTTGCATTTTAGTTAGGTCTTAACACCGAAAGAAATAAAAAACATCTAGTAAAAATTTAAGTGATCCTGCACAGCTACAAAACTTTTTGGTAAAAATTTCACTCTCTGATAATTGGCTTCTCAGCGGGAGATACGTGAGGTAGGAAGAAAATTACAGCAGAATGATGGGAGAGGAGCTGCTTAACAGTTTTCTTCAAAGTTTCAAGTATGTGTTATTTATTTACTTTGATATTAGCTTATAAGGTGTGATGTAAAGCAGCCTGGATAAGAGAATGCCGCGCCGGCGATGTTATTTTGATGTTTATCTGTGTTGGAGGTGCTAATTGCAGCTGTCTACTTTTGGCAGTATGATAAGCTTTTGTCATGGGAAGTTAATCAGGCCAGACTCAGGGAGATTGTTTTCAGTTTTATATTATAAAACAGATCTACTGTAGTAGGTTACAGGTACAGTTAAGAATGCAGACTCAGGACGATGAACTTGAGCCCACTGTATGTCTGTCCTTTAGAGTCCGTCCTTTAGACAACAACGACAAGAGCAGTCCAGCTAGGCATGTCAAAGACGACTTTTTTCAAGAGCTTAATTTCGAACCCTAAAGTCAGGCTTTAGAGAGGCATGTGGTAGAAGAGTTCTTAAATGAAGCTGCGTTCTATCGTGAACGCCTTCGCCGGAACATTTTAAAAACAAAATATTAAAAAACTTGTTCGTTCTCGAAACTCAATGGTCTTGGTCTTGAAAAAACTCAAAGGTCTTGGTCTTGACAAATTTACAAGGTCTTGATCTTGTAGGTGATGGTCTTAACTACATCACTGCTCTAGAGTCGTTTTTAGTAATCAAGTTGCGTAAAATTTACTCTTCCAAAAAAGAACTACGTTTGAAAAAGTGACGAAAATTGGTGCACTTTCTCTGAAACAAATTCTGAATACGCCCCTGACATGAAAACATTTTCAAAAGGCTTATTTACGCCCGTTTTTGGGTCTAAATGTTTTTGCATTTAGTTAACGTTCAACCTAATTCAAAATTACATCCCCCACCAAAACTTTCTGGATCCGCTCCTGTATACAACGTATGGTCAAATGTGATGTCATTCTCAACCCCTCTCATAGCAAAATCCTGGCTACGCTAGTGCGCCAAACCAACTTGATGTAACCACAGGTCCCACAATTCCACCCACTAACTTGCAGCTGCAGAAGCGTTTCGACCTTTTTAGGTCTCATAGTGTAGCATAGCAATCTCTCTCCCACCCACCTAATACCTGAACCAAACTTTTTACGGTTCAATTGAATTTCCAACCTCTGTCTGTGTGCAAAACTTTACTCTCCAGTAAAACAAGAGTAAAATAGCAAATGGAGAGTAAAGTTTAGCACAGAGACAGAGGTTGGAAATTCAGTTGAACGGTAAAAAGTTTAGTTGGTTGTAGGGTATACAATACATTGGTGGAGGGACCTAGTTTCGAGTTTAGTTGCTATTGCTTACTATAAAGAACACCTACGACAACTACTGTACCGCGCCTCGTCTCAAAACTTACTGTAAAAAGCTTAGATCAGTGATTCTCAATTGTTTCTGAGCCGTGGCTCCTTGACTGTCACACTGTAAGACCGTGGTCCCTATAGTGTGTAAGTTTAAAAGTCCCGGTCTGTTATGATTCATGATTCCTATACCATCGTGGCTCGCAAAAAATTTTCCCACTTGTGGGAAAATTTTGCACTTGTGGGAAAATTTTGGTAAAAGCAGTGGAAAATGTCTTTCCATCCGAATTAATAAATAATTGGAAAATTTCTACCATCGTGGCTCGCAAGAAATTTTCCCACTTGTGGGAAAATTTTGGTAAAAGCAGTGGAAAATGTCTTTCCATCCGAATTAATAAATAATTGGAAAATTTCTACGAAGATAAAAAATTTTTTTACACAAATGTAATTTTTATTCAAAAACCTAATACATACTGCCCTGGATATTGTTTTATAACGATCAATTATCATCAAAGGCATTGTTATTCTCTTTTTCGAAACAGTTAGTAACCCATGAGTCATAAATAGCAACCTACAGCAGGTCAAAGTACTGATGCTAATTACATACCGGTACTGTATGGAGCCCATGTACAAGATAGCTATTGCTGTTGAGTGCAAAAAGGAAAAAAGTGGTCTACATCGTCGTTAATCAAAAGAATGAATTAACTTGCCCATAATTGAGGGAAAGCGAATGGAGCAAACTGCATAAGTCCGAAAAGAGAAGAAACATTGAGCCATGTGGTCGTTGATCAAAAGAAACAATCAACCTGCCTGACAGTTAGCTCCATCTGCTAACGTTTTCTGAGGAGTGTAAGACAAAAAGCTTTAGGGTGACTCCTTTCCTATGCCATGCTAAAATTTGAAATACATTAAATTATGGGTAATGTAGTGAATAATTAGGTGATTTTGCACAAGTATGGAGTAAAAGCAGGTTGCATCGACTTGTTGGTGAATAACTAGCAAATTCAAAAGCCACATTAAAGTCGACAGCTCAACATTCACTTTGTTTTTGCTTTGATGTATTTCAATGGAATACAGTAATTGCAGTTTGTTTAGGTGTTCTGTTAAGTGTTAGTCTTTCAAAACCTATTGCTTATCTATAAATGTCTCATGAGTAGCGTATTTAGGGGGGGACCATTGGGCTATGCCCCCTCCCCCACTTTTGACTCTGCCTTTAAGTAAAAAGAACAAAATTAATGGTGCCAAGTGACCGAAATATGCCAAACTTTTTTGATGGTTCCGGTAGTTTATGGCCAGGAGCGGATCCAGAGGGTAGAATGAGGGTATGCATCCTCCCACCAGTCAATTTCAAAAATGTTTTTAATGTATACATTTTTTCCGTAATTTCGAACCTCTTTGATCGTAATAAGCCTTTCGCTTTAAGCAACAAAGCATGCATAATCGAAAATGTGCGAACAAAATGCATCATATTAGGAGAAGCACTCAGAATTAAGGTCAAAAAATTTAAACACAATTTGCCTGAAACTTATTCAAAAAGCACTAAAATAGCTATTACAGCAAGTAAATTTTCCAAAAATTTTCCGGGGGGCATGCCCCTGGACCCCCTTAGAGCTTTTCTTGTTTCTCAATCAGCTTCAATTTTGTTCTGCCGAAAAAAATACGCCTAAAAAATGTTGAAATTATTGCCCCTTCTCCGTTTTAAAATTTCTCGCTACGCTACTGCGTGTGTCATGTTAACTTTGACTAAAATAGTCGGGGGGGAAATTCGATCATAATAAAAGTCTATGTTGGGAAACAGACCAAAAAAGGTTAAGAACCGCTGCGTCAACTTTAATGAACATAGTTAACGCATTGCGTTTAAGTTCAACAAAAGTTGAGCAGTATACCGCCCGTGAACCACTACTTTATAATGAGTAGGGCAACCAGATTTTGACCGAAAAATTTTAAAATTTTGACCTTAAAATTTCAAAATTTTGACGTTGTTTCTGACACAAAAATTTTATCACAGAAAAAGCGACAATATGTTTAAGCAAGTAAAAATAATGCTGAATAGTTTTTTATGAACGAAGTACAACGAAACCAACATAAACCAAGAACAAAACAGAACTAAAATTGTAACAATAACATATTGTTTCAATCAAATTAGTCCAAAGGTACAAAATAACTTTTTTTTGGTCCAAACAAGTTAAAAAAACCTCCAAATTTCGCGAATTTAGACCTAAAAAAGTCCAATTTGGCAACCATATTTTCCTACACTGTTAGAAATTAAACTAATCTTTAAAACTCGATCTTCGGCCACGGCGATATAACAATGAAATTCTGGAATTATTCAAAAACAATTGTCTCGTCATAAACACAGTTTACTACTTTTACACTCGAATGCTGTTTCAATGCGCTTATGTTGAAAAAGGGACTACCGGTTTGCTTTCCACAAGCTGGCAGCCAATCATTACGACGGAATTTGTTTCATGTATTAATTAAAGAATGCTTATTGAACAATAAAAACGACGCAGATTTTGTATCTTGACCTTAAAAGCAAATTTTGACCTTATTTTGACCCAACGCAACATTTTGACCTTATTTTGACGTAATAACTTTTCTGAAGCTGAAACAAGCTTAGCAGAAGTTTAATGGCTGTTTAAGCCAGTTAAAATTATTTGACGTTATTGACTTTTGGTTGCCCTGATAATGATACTTTAGCGACTTTTTCAGTCATACTGCAAAGCTCACGTATACACTAAAATAACTTTTTACCTGCCGTTTCCACAGTTAGGATCGCAATCAAAATAGCATGCTAGGATGACAGAACACGCAAAGAAGACGAGACATGAGAACCAAGCCCAAAAATAGTCGAATGAGTCGAAAGACAAACACGGTGAGTTCATATGAATCGATAAACCTGAAGCAGCAAGAGCACAGTTGTGAAAAACACGCTTTTATTACTGAACTCTCAGACAGAGTGGCCGAGATCTAGTAATAAGCTTTATTATTGTGTAGGGTGACCAGACGTCCCGTTTTGAACGGAACAGTCCCGTATTTTCACCCGATTTTAAGCGTCCCGACTTTTTCTCATATGTCTCGTTTTTTATTATTTTCGCATTTAGCGAGAGAACATGATCATGTGAGAACTAAAGAAAAGAATACTTTTGTTAAAAAGTCAATACACCCTGACTTTTCACTTCGGCTTAAAAAAAAGCAAAAAATTCATGTTTTCTAATGGCGTTGGATTTAGATCCTAAAACGTCTTCGTTCAAAAGTTATTGCAGCTTTTTAACACTTTGAAATGAAGGTGCATATTGTCGGATTGTTGTTAGGCAGCCCATTTTTACGGATTCGCTTTGTTCGTGGTTAAAAAAATGGGAATTTGCTGCGAAAGATCGCTTCATCGGACAAAAATAATTGGTGGAATTGATTAGAAGTAGAAACTTCAAAATGAAATACTTCCTTGGATTATTGAAAATACGAGGCGAATTTGGCAAGGCGGTCTCTCCTATCGTTACTGTATCGTTGTTGATATGTCACACTTTGCTACCGAAAATTGCATTTAGCCTACTCAGCAGCGCTAGAACTTTTTTGATTAACATATAAACGATTAACCAATTATAGAGTTAACACTGCAATACAAGCCTTTTTCATATTTCAGACCAATTTTTATAACATCCGTTCACTTTTAGTCGATGGCATTGTTTAGAGAGGGGCTGGGACAATGCTATAACTTGTAATCATAGGCGCACGCAGGGGGGAGGCACGGTGCCATGCCCCCCCCCTTTGGCCCAGTAATAAGGTGCTAAAACCTAACTTTCAGTCAGTAATTTCTCAAACTTATAATGGCTGCAGCCTCTTTTCACTTATTTTAGCAAAGCTCTTGCTTTTAGACATTGGCTGCGAAAATATTTTTGCATTGTTCATAGTGACTGCACTCACAGCATGTCCTATTTCGATAAACAAGTGTGGTAAAATGAGTGTTTTTTATGTGAAAACCGTAAAAATAGTTGGCGGACCCCTGGTTGTACCCCCCTTTGCCAAATCCTGGGTGCGCCACTGCTTGTAATCATGCATGCCACAATAATATTGTGGCATAATTATGGAAACGCTGTTCACTGGTACATAGCGTAAAGTTCTGAATCCAAGTTTTTCAACAGCACTACTGCCGTACTAAGTAAAAACGCTGTATCTGCAAAATATGGTTTTCGAGAAAAACGCGAATAACTATTCGATTTGTGAAGATGCAATGATAACGCAAAGCTGTGAAAAATCTCCAGAAATGAAGAAATAACAGGACCCAGCCTATGTAAGATTGGTGGCAGGAAATGTTTAACAAAAGAAGCCATTGTTACGTAGCTAACAGCATAAACGTGTTTTTACTTTGTAATCCTTGATGAAAACGAGGCATGTTACAACGTAAAAACGCCGTATCTGTCACTTACGGCAGATTACTATTGACATCTTTTGCTATTCCATTTTTCATCGCAGTGAAAACAGCAATAGTTTGGTGTCGTTTTATAGTCACGAAATAAAATAACATTTTGAGCATAAACCGAAACTGCTGAAGTTAACTGCTAGGGAAAAAATTTAGTAAGTTGTATTTTTCGTAGTATTTGACACCAAAAAATCGTCATAGTTACAAAGCAAAATTGACGTATCGGTAAATGCTGTTGTAATGCTTGATACTGCAGTAGTGAATAGCATAAATCACTAAATCACAGTACATGCCGTATGACAACTATTTAGTACTAAGTTTTACAAATATATGCATGAACTGCCTGCTAATTTGCTTTTACTAAAATGCAGATACGGCGCAGTTACTTTGTACAACAACGCCGTAAGTCCAGTTACGACGTTTCTACATTGTATTATGACGATGTTTTACGAACTATTACCACATTGTGGACCGTAAGATACGTCGTATTGACTTAGTAAGATGTTGAAAAGAATTGCAGATATAGCGTTTTAAAATTTCTAAAATTTGAACCAGACCGAATTTGGAAAATCCAAACGCACCACAAGATAGGGGTTTTCGAGTAGCCTACCATCAAAATTTTGAAAAAAGTGAAAACTGACAAAATTGCAGATACGGCGTTTTTATTTTGGACCGCAGACTATAGGCCTCTGAGAAAAATACCGTACGGTAGCAATATTTCCCGTATGACGCGAGTTGTTTCCTTCACTGAAGCTATGCATTCCGATAACTAAGAGGTAGGTGCGGTTTTCTTATCAGTAGCGTATACTGGAATGGTTTTGTACGGTTTCGTGCTACCTAGCTTGTGCTGTCGATGATAATAATAGCTGAAAGTGTGTTGTTGATGAGCAAAGTAACGATGAATCTTGACTTTATATTTTCTTTAAGGTTTTACTATAACTTGAACTTCAAACTTAAGGCGCGGAATAAATACATCCGTTTTGTTGGAGCAAAACAAAGAATTAATATATGCCAATATATACAGGGTGTCCCAAAAACAATGACACCATTTGAGATGCAAATATCTCCAAAAATTATAACTCGAAATCAATGAAACTTGACAGGCATATGAGTTGATATAATTTATTTTAAATTTTAAAAGATATTGTCATTCACGCGTTGTCAGCAGTACAACACACGTGCTTACTAATTTTCAGAAAATTCACAGCTTTTCAATGTGTGCTCCTCCTGCAACACGGCAAACGTCTAGGCGATAACCGAGTTCATCCCAAACTTGCTGCCGCATGTCTTCTGTAGTAGTCTCTAACGCTGAAGAAATTCTCTGCTTCAATTCCACTACATTTGTGAGCAGAGGAGGGACGTAAACTAAACCTTTTACATAGCCCCAAAGAAAATCGCGAGGGGTCAAGTCAGGTGATCGCGGGGGCCATTTTAGCAAGACTTTGTCATCATTCTCAGCATGTCCAATCCATCTTCCTGGCGGATTCTCATTCAAGTAAGCTCGTACTGAAAGTTTCCAGTGAGGTGGAGCACCGTCTTGCAGGAAACTTTCAGTGCAAGCTAGGCGCGTAGCCAAGATTTTGCAGTGGTGGGGGCTGTGTCGGGAGTCTGGTGGCGAAGCTCCCAGCCGCCGGAGGCAAGGGGTTTTTGTATTTTTTTGCTGAAAACTTTTGTATTTTTTAGCTAAAAAAGTAAATTTTAGTGCATTCAACTGTATAATATGCTGCAACAATGTCTTATATATTATGTATTATGCAAACACAAAATACTGTGTTATTGTATGATTTATACACAGTGCTCGAGTTGTAAAAACACTTGTGGGGGGATGGTACAACTTTTCACGCAGACGTAAAGAGGGATGGTGATTATACTTGTAAGGGAATGGTTAACGCTAAAATGTTTAATGGGGAGGATGATGTTGTTTTACGGAGGGATGGCATCCCCCCTCAACTCGAATACTTTTTATACACGATATCGAACATACATGCAGTTGTTGCCAGGGACGTGCGGTCAGGAAAGGCAGGTGCGGCACTGCCTCACCTATCTAAAAAACGTGGCGAAGCAACAATAATTTTATTGCAGAATAAATAATTTATGCGTAAAAACCATATTATTTCGTTTTAAATAGGTATGTCTTACCAGTTATCACTTAAAATATCTGTTGACGCCAGCTATTTTGTTGTCATTTATTTTTCTACACCCCATTGTTGCTTCGATGGTTTCTATGACGTTATTCGCACAGTGAATTCTCGTAGCTTTCTTCGCTCAAATACACACGCGTCTGCCTCACTGCTGGAACAAAATCTATATAAACTTCTCTGAGCGCGCTTTTTTCTGTTTTCTCCTAGTCTCTATGTTCCAATACTACATTCAACATGTTTGTGACATCACTAAGATAAAAACATTTTTTCGTCAAGCTGGAAGTCACGCGCCTTATCAACGATGAAGTCTTACTTGACACAAATTGAATGAAGAATTAGTACAGAATTTGATAGGCTTTTTAATACTGAATGACTAATTATAATCTTAAATTATAAACTAAGGAAGGCTCATCTTCAGTCTTTACGCCAGAACTCATGGCAAAACAAAATAACTCCACTCCTTTTAAGTGGATTGATACGAAAGCAAAGACTGGCAGTTTGGTTGTGATTTAAAAAACTGTCTTTCTGTTTTTCCTGTCTCTTGTTTTCTGCAAATAATAATGTTTGTACTAAAACGTGGTTTCGCGAAGTCAAGAATGTACCGAGCAGTATGACAAATCCATCGCTCACATCCAAAGCCCAATCGCTAGACTTATATATCAAAACCTGATTTCTCTTAAAACGAACAGCGGAGAATTAACATGAGCCCTCACAGTTCCGAAGAGTAGAAAATCGAGAAATTTTAACGTTATTTCGCGTGGGTAGATAAAAAATGCATGCGAGATTTTGGATACTTGGTGTGCTAAAACTAGAAGACATTGCTTGCCTACCGCTTTCAAATTTTACGACTTTCTGCTTCGGCGTTTGGCCTAATTTCAACAGCTTTTCTTTGATGCAACATGTTGTTCACACCGTACGGAAATCGCTTCAAAGGGCATCTTTTATAGCTGGGATTTCGGGAACAATCTCCATGGAAATGGAGAGACTTAACGAGTTACGGAAACATAAAGAGAGGTCTACAAAAAAGTGATAGATATCATGGTGCAAAAAGATGGACATATGGAATTTATAAATAACAAATAAATGTACAACATTCCATGAAGTTGTAATTTGATCATTAGGGCTCTACTTTTATTTGTTATTAAACACTATCAATAAAAATTTCTGGTAACATGATGCTAAAATAAACAGTGCCTCACCAACCGTGAACCCCACTGCACGTCACTGGTTGTTGCTTCTGCTCCATACGCCAACCCAACTCTTAATTTCTAATATTTTAACTTTAGGAGCTTTAGAATGGTTTGCGGTCCTCTGTTAAGAGCTCTCCTAACCGTTGATCGGGAAGCGCTGCTCTACGGCGAAAAGCAGAGAAGTAGCCTAACCTCATGCCTCACCAATTTGATGTAACAATGGTTGCTGCTTTAAAATACTTTTCTTAGCTTACATGTAAAAGATATGCGGTAATTGTAGGCCTTTATTGATAGCCAAAATATAATGTGACGACAAAATTAGAGAAATAATCCTTTTTATTTTTAGAAGAGAAGCATACTAGTAACCAGTGGGTGGGGGTGAGCTGAAGCTTCCCTTTGCTAGCTACGCTACAGACGATAACAATGGTGCAGCAGTTTGTAAGCACCATCCAAGTTTACAGCAGATAGTTTGGCATACCAATATAATGGGTGGGGAGAATTCAGTTTAACCCCCAGCTATAATACTGACGAAAACGATCGTACAGCATTTTGCAAGCATTATTCAAGTTTACATCAAATAATTGGCATACCAATGGAGAGGGCTCTAGCCCCCCCGTCCCTCCTGGCTGCGCTACTGGTACGAGCATACTTGAATGAGAATGAATGCTGGGAATGATGACGGAGTCTCGCTAAAATGGCCCCAGCGACTACCTGACTTGATCCCTTGCGATTTTTTTCCTTGGGGTTGTGTAAAAGGTTTAGTTTACGTCCCTCCTCTGCCCACAAAGTCACAAACGTAGTGGAATTGAAGCAGAGAATTTCTTCAGCGTTAGAGACTGTTACAGAAGACATGCGGCAGCAAGTTTGGGATGAACTCGGTTATCGCCTAGACGTTTGCCGTGTTGCAGGAGGAGCACACATTGAAAATCAGTAATCACGTGTGTTGTACTGCCGACAACGCGTGAATGACAATATCTTTTAAAATAAATTATATCAACTCATATGCCTGTCAAGTTTCATTGATTTCGAGTTATAATTTTTGGAGATATTTGCATCTCAAATGGTGTCATTGTTTTTGCGACACTCTGTATATAATTTTATGCAAATGTGGCTAATACAATCAGCGCATAAAGAATAGGCCTATAGTCTACGCAAGATAAATCAACCAGATAGAGCGGTGGTTCTCAACCTGTTTGTGCTTGAGGCACACTAAAGAATCAAAAATTTATCCGGGGCACACTATTTTATGACAGTCACTGTTTTATGTTTTCAACGCTGTGTTTTAAGCTCTTGCGCATTGTACCAGTTTGATAATTGTAAGTTGCTACCGAAGGTGTGGCTGACTCAGATGGCCTGTGTTATTTTTTTCGGACATTTTTCGTACATTGTCGGAATTTTTTTGCTCAATGTCCGAAATATTTGGACCCATTTCGGACAAAATGTCCGAAAAAATTCTGCTTATAGCACAACAATACGCTTGTGGCGGCTCCATGCTCATTTACTTAACTAAATTTTTGAAAAGTTTCTTTTTGCAACTAAACCGTTGCCACTGTAACATCTGATAATTTTTTGCAACATGCGTACTGTCAGCAAGAGAAATCGTCTTTGCGTTTTACCATATTTGGGAATTACGTCCAGACGTTTAAAACGATTGCGGCTACTGCGATATCGCGCTCGGGTTTCGTGATTTGGACTCCCTCTAGACTTTAATGATGCTTTGAGTGAAGTTGTGAAATATTGAGCTAAAATAAATTTTTGAAAGTTGAGAGTAATTACTACATCTTCGAAAGAAAATCAGAAAAAAATTATTTTCGTATAAAATCGGTTCCGTCAGTGGAATATTTTACCATATTTGGAAAATATATTCGGATCCAAAGAATTATTTTGGTTTACAACAAGTGAATTTGTACTACTACAGTATCGCGCACAGGCTTTGTAATTTGGGCTCCCTCGAGACTTTGATGTCAACAAGAAGCAATTTGTTGCTTTTGATATTTCGAGTGAAATTGTGAGATATGAAGCTAAAATATATTCTTGGAAGATGCGGGTAATTATTGCGTCTCGGCTTTGGCATGGTTAACGTTCCGTTTTCAAAACTAGTCTTGTGTTTTTGTGAAATACAGTATAATAATTATTAACATTTGTTTCGTAAACTTATAAAATCGTTCGTTCACAAATCTTGCCGAAAATTTATTAAATGTCCGAAATTTTTTGAGCAAATTCAGACATTTGTCCGAAATTTTACAGCAAAAAAATAAGCCCAGCAGATGACTGGAAGGTCTTTTGCCGCTTCCGTCCTGCGCTCTTTATTATGCGTTCTGATAAAACAAACTTGACACTATATTGTGGTTTTGACTTTTAAAAAGTTTTTTCAGTTGTTGTTAAGCGCACACATTATCGATTCGGAAGGTCTGAAGTACGAATCCCGGGCCGGTCAAATCGGCAAAGTGTCGCCCATGGCTCGCCATTGTTGCGACGTTTCTTCGGAGCTGTGTAGCCCAGGCGCTAAGCCGCGGAGATGAGCACTGCCACTCAATACACGCTTCGGCGTAATACCGCGAGTATAATGAAGATTTGATTTTGATCTTGTTTAACCACATGACTCCGCTAGAATGTGATAATCTTCGTGATTTCGGAAGCTTAGCTGAGCTAGATCTGCGACCAAAATCATCAGACTTTTCTCTTTCACCTTTTTTTCTCACCCAAACCACGTTGTTGCATCTTTTGATAAGCTGCTTCACGATTAAGCTTATACCAGCTCTGCTCGATGGTTTGAAACGAACAGCAAATTGCAGAATTAGGAATCGAAAAATACAATCGTAACCAAAAAATAATAGTAACTCTTAATCTTAACGAGACTGGATTGCGTTTAGAGCTGCTCTACCTTAAACTCATCACACTCTCTTGTCCTATCTGATGTTACTTGCAACATGCATTTAGATAACTCTCTGTCTGGTGAAATATCGGAAACTGAAGATGATCCAGAGATAGTGGCGACGTAATAAAATAAACGAAGTCCTTATGGGTTCGTAAGAATAGCCACTTTGTATTATTATGAAACATTTTACGACGTAACAATTTTATTGTTTTGTAATAAAGAAGAAATGTGTGAGACGCTAACTGTTCACGTATGTTTTTTTGTACATTAATACCAATGCAAAAACATACAGCCGAACGCAAAAGCAAATATGCTGACCCAAAAATAAAGAATCAAACGTAAAAATAAGTAGTCAAACTAAAAATAAATGATCAAACGCAAAAATAAACATTCAAACGCAAAAACATACAATCACAACGTTTGTGCGTTTGGTTTAGTCCAAATTTTTTTCTTCAAATAGTCAAACGCAAAAATAAATAGTCAAACGCAAAATACATAGTCAAAAAGATTGTACAGTTTTGTATATTTAATGCTTGGTTGGTCAATGGTCACGTGGTTTAGTTTATATTGCGCTGCCATTTTTTATTTTTGTTTAGTTTACGACCGTCACACAGCGTATCTATATTACCAACAGTGGAACCATGTGGAACTACTCTCTGTGCTCAGTCAGTGTCCGGAACGAAAATCAGAGCTTAGATGTTGTGTTGCCAATTTTTATTTTTGTTTTTAAATTTTTTTATGAACTTTGCTACGAGTTTCTAGTGCACTTGATTGCAAGACTAATTAGGCTATAAATGAGAAAAGTCAGAAATTTTGGTATGGGGTAAATGATAAAGTAACTATATGGGGAGCATGGCTGCGAATTCGATCGATTTTTAACCGAGTTCAAGTTCGAGTTCAAGAGATACTTGCAAGTCCGAGTTCAAGCTCGAGTTCGGCAAAAAATGACCGAGTTCGGCGAGTTCAAGTTCGACTTCGCAGCCCTGGACTTTATAGGTCGCAATGGCATGAAGAAATAAACGACATGCAGCTTTTCTTTTGATAAAATTATAACTTCAATTTACACGGATCGTAACTACTTGAACAACAAACTATATATTTCGTAGTGATCTCTTATTTCTTTTCAACAATTTAAATATTTTTCTAATGAACTCGAACAGTTTTATGCGAGTTTAAGTTTGAGTTCAGAAAAAATATTTTTTCTAGTTCAAGTTCGTCAAAATGATCGAGTTCTTTCGAGTTCGAGTTTGCAGCCCTGATGGGGAGTACGGGGGAATGGAGTATGGGGAAGAATGAGGGAGTATGGAAAATTTGGGGGAGTTTAGAGGAGTATGGATGGTGGGGGAATTGGGGAGTTTTTGGTAGTTTGGGGAGTTGGCTCAAGTCTGGGGAATATGGTATGAGTGAGGAAGTGTGGAAGGAGGAGTGGGGAAATGTGTTGGGGTGAGAAGAAGTGTGGGGTAGATGTGGGAAAATGTGTTGGGGTGTGGGCAAATGAGAGATGTAGAAGATATGGGATCCTCTCCCCACACTTCCCTCACCCTTACACCCAAACACACTTTACCATTCCTCTTTCCACACTCCCTACACCTCCCCTTACTTCCCCTACGCTTCTCCACACCCCCACACATTTCCCCACTCCTCCTTCCACACTTCCTCACTCCTACCATATTACCAATACTTGAGCCAACTCCCCATACCAGCAAAAACTCCCCAATTCCCCCATCATCCATACTCCTCTAAAACTCCCCCAAATTTTCCATACTCCCTTATTCTTCCACATACTCCATCCCCCCGGACTCCCCATATACTGTAGTTACTTTATCATTTACCCCATACCAAAATTTCTGACTTTTCTCATTTATAGCCTAATTAGTCTAGCAATCAAGTGCACTAGAAACTCCTAGCAAAGTTCATAAAAAAATTTAAAAACAAAAATAAAAATTGGCAACACAACATCTAAGCTCTGATTTTCGTTCCGGACACTGACTGAGCACAGAGAGTAGTTCCACATGGTTCCACTGTTGGTAATATAGATACGCTGTGTGACGGTCGTAAACTAAACAAAAATAAAAAATGGCAGCGCAACATAAACTAAACCACGTGACCATTGACCAACCAAGCATTAAATATACAAAACTGTACAATCTTTTTGACTATTTATTTTGCGTTTGACTATTTATTTTTGCGTTTGACTATTTGAAGAAAAAAATTTGGACTAAACCAAACGCACAAACGTTGTGATTGTATGTTTTTGCGTTTGAATGTTTATTTTTGCGTTTGATTATTCGTTTTTGCGTGTGATTCTTTACTTTTGCGTTTGTTTCTTTATTTTTGCGTTTGTTTCTTTATTTTTAGTTTGACTACTTATTTTTGCGTTAGCATATTTGCTTTTGCGTTCGGCTGTATGTTTTTGCATTGGTATAAATATACAAAAAAACATACTGCAAATAGAGTGAACAGTTGGCGCCCCATAGAAATGAGCAAATGAGCTGCTTCAGAAAAACAACTAAATTTTTTTTATTAAGCCAACGAAATAGCATAATTCAATTCGGTTTTGCGAAAAAATGTACTAGATTAGTCTTACAAATGATCAAAAACAAAAATATACGCGGCACGCTAAAAAATTTCGGGGCTTGTTTGAATTAAGCCAGTGTTTCTTAACCCGTGCCAAGCGGCCAAATCCTAACAAATTCGTGGCTGTCTGAACCGAACCCGACATCCAATTTTTCTCCCAAAATCAGGTGAAGACCAAAAAAAGGTCTTCCGACGTCCAATTTTCCTCCCAAAATCAGGTGAAGACCGAAAAAAAAAGGTCATCATGTCTTCCGACGTCCAATTTTCCCCCCAAAATCAAGTGGTCAGCGGCCCCCTGGGTACGCCCCTAAAAGTGTTAGGATTTTGAAGGCCTTTCACCGAACCCCAGAAACAACTCCTTCGAACACTAGGGGTTTGGTCGACTCCCGGATAAGAAACACTGAATTAACCCGTGGTTTGGGGTTAGGCCCTAAACCCTGCTAATAATTCACTAGCGCCCCTAGCGGTCCTTGTGCTCGTTGTATATCCGCCTGTTATAAGATGCGGCTTAGTTTAAACAAGCTCTAAAATTTCTCGCGGCACGCAAGAGTGCCGCGGCACACAGGTTAAAAATCACTGAGATATAGGATCTAATTTTACGATAGATAATTTTAATAAAACCTATTGGTAATGGTATTTATTTAAAGGTTCACTCAGATAAAGTGAATAGAAACTTGCACAAAGTTTCAGTAGTTTTACTGACCTGTGACTCTTGCGAAGAACAACAGCAAGCTAATAGCCCATGACACAATATAGCCAGCTAGCACAAACTTTTTCACTTCCCTTGTATCATATAATTCGCTACTAGCATACAACGCAAAAGTTGCGCAGCCAGCTATGATAACCACCACCTTCCATACACACGCTTTGGAGCAATTATTGTAACTTCTTGGTTGCGCTTCTGCTGGCATTTTAAATATTTTAATTCAATTCAGCTTGGTTCTTCAACTGCACGCGAAATGGTTATACAAAAAACTGCTCAACAGCATTAGCCCTGACTCCTTCCGCTACAAAAAAACGTCTAATTACAATCTGATACCTCATGCATGGTAGAATCTCATGAACTGCGGTGAAGCATACGCACTTACGCAGCGCTTCCAGTCTGGCAATAGACACGCTCGACAGCTGCTGTAATGCAGTCACGCCCTTCTTGCACTATCGAAGTTTCATGACGTATTTAAGACATTGCAAGATGCGATGTACCCACTGATCACGTGATCTTGAAGCGGCAGACTATCATGACTGATTTTTGCATCAGCTGTTTCAGATCTAAGTGGTGTAGGCTACTGCTCAACTTTTGTTGCACTTAGCGCAATGCGTTAACTTTGAGTTAACGCATTGCGTTAAGTGCACAAAAGTTGAGCAGTGTACCGCCCCTGACCTAGTAATTCAATTGCGTTAACGCATTGCGTTATTCAACGCAGTGTACCGCCCTTGACCTAATAATTCAATTGAGTTAACGCATTGCGTTAAGTGCACAAAAGTTGAGCAGTGTACCGCCCTTGACCTAATAATTCAATTGCAGACGTCCGCAGTTCAATATACTGCTGCAAGATATTACAATGAAATGAACCATCACTTCATGAAATGATGTGGATTTAGTGGATGGGTGGTTGAAGCCTCCTAAATTTTTAGTCATACGTCTACAGATTAATGCATTGGCACTACGCTTCTTCGAAACGTACAAAACTGCCTAGAAAAACATTTTTTCAATTCCCACCTGCCTACCGTAAAAAGTTCTGGATTTGCCCCACTAAACGTTGATGATACTCTCTCAATACAAGAGTTCAAAAGCTTTTCTATTTACGTCCAAACCTAATCAACATCAAAATTTGGCGTGAAAAAAAAAATCATTTTTATAATGACTTTGACGTCAAATTTCTGGTTCAAAACAACCTATTGATGGATATTGAGCAATTTCCAGTGTCTTCGCAAAGCAACAGGCTGAATTTTGCTTCAACGTTATGCTGTATATGAAACTGAACTTCCTTGGTATGTTGAAAATCTAAGCTTTAGAATAACGCGAATAATTGCCTGCCTGAACGCTTACCGGTCATTTTCAATTCACTATATAGCTTGCGCACTTCCGCATTGAATATACGAAAGTTCACCATTGACGCTGACAAATAAAATATTAATAACATGCGCAAAGCCTTGTGTGCAATTTAGCCCATTATCCACTTTGATTGAGAGACTCATTACTTCGGAAGATACACACAATCACTTTTGTCGAACTTGTGCTTAAGACTACCTGACGTAGTCAAATGCCTGTGGTGTTTTGAACAATGCGTAAGCAGGACCTTTAGTAGCCTAAATCTATTTACGTTAGACTCTCTCACAATAACTCACACATAATTGCATATTCTTATTCTTTTGAATAAATCGTTTCGAACTAGGACGCCATGAATTTATAACCACACATCCTTACTAATAAATACTTTGTATTTCAGCGATTTATTTTGCGCAATGTCAATAAACAATCATTTCTTCTTTTGTGACATACTGTGGTGATGAATTGATGATCCTAATATGTAGCCTACCACATGCATCGCATATCGACATATCGGTATAACCTTATAATTGAGTTTGGACATTAAGCTCTAATACTTGGAACAACCCTTCACCCAGTGACGTAGCGAGAAATTTCAAAGGGGGAGGGGGCATAAACAGCAAGATTTGCTCTTTTTCTACAATAACACAAAGTCAAAAGGAGGCATGGCACAACGCCCCCCCCCCCTAAATACGTCCTTGCTTTCATCATACTTTCCCATTCTAACCCTCAATATGAACGATGCGATTGTGAATAATGGTAAATTTGTAGGCCATACAAAGACAACATATTACTGACTACGCAAGGTCTTCGATCTCTTCAGTATCTGGACTGCATGAGTGAAAATGCAAAAGCTTTATTTCTCCGGCGATGACAATGCAAGATCGGCCAAGGCTTTTCTTGTCTCGAACAACGAACCTTGTGTGCAACACCTAAGCACAACCTACGTGTAGGCCTCTGACTAGTGGGATGAAGACAAGAAATAGCCTAATTTGTTTTGAACTAGAGTTCGATAGTTTTCTTTAGTCTGGCCGCGAAACCGTCCAAAGAGGAATCATTAGCCTCCTAAGAGCTAAGTGGTTTAAGTCTTCTAAGCTGGTGCATCGTATTTCACGAGCGTAGTGATCCAAGCTCATTGTCCAGGCTTCTAGTTTCTAAGTTGGACGAGCTTCTAGGATCGCTTTCATTCTTCTTTTTTAATAAAGAAGCTTTTCTTCTCAAAGAGTCTCGATTTGAAAATCTTCTTCTGATCTGAATTCCTGCGTGAGATATTATTCCTCTGATCCCCACAGATTTTTTATTGGAGCTTCTGCTTGAATTACTAGGTGTAGGGCTTGGAGGCCTTGCAGGTGGCAAGGATAAATTTTCTTTGGTTGCTGACTGCTCCGAGGTTATTTCATGAATACCCGGTTTCTGAAAAAAAAAAATGCAATGGTTACCACTAGCTAAATCTATTAAATTTCAACGGTAGCCGGCAATAAAAACGCGAAGAACAATATAAACAAAGCAAACAAATGCAGAATGTACGCTAGTGGCATCTATTCCTGGTCGAATGATGATGGAAAATCTTTTTTTACACGACATGATTGCAGCTTAAGTTTTTACGTTAGTGAATTACATGCATTATGGAAAATGTCCTAATTGATCATCGAACCCGCGAAACCAGTTTCGGAGGCCAATATATCAATCACTTGGCAAACTCCATGTGCTCCAGAGGTGGCCGGATCCATATATTAAAAGATCCGGAACCGAACGGATCCGGATTCGACAAGGAAGGATCCAGATCCGATCCGGATCGTAAACTTTTGCAATTTTGAGATCCAGATCCGCCAGTTCACAGCTACACTATAGTAGCAGAAATCCAGTACTAAAGCTGTGAAATGTCATCACAAAGTTGACGTGTTGTTTGTTGATTACACCAAGTTCTAAACCGTCGCAATGTGTGATATCGCAATGTAAAATGATGGGCAAACGTTTCGACAAACATCAACAATAAGTTGTCAAACAAGCAAGGAATAGAACCAACAGTAACGTGATGAATGGACGATTACCGAAGCACGTTGATCGGAAAAATCGTTCACAAAACCGGAGGTTTCGGAGAAATAGACACTTTGAGCATGGAAAATTGAAATCACATAGATATATTTGAACATTTGAAACCGAATAATCAGATCCGGATCCGGTTTCATTGTAAGATGTGGATCCAAATCCGATACGGATCCGAGAAAAAACAGTGATATTCGGGTTCGGTCCGCTCCGGATTCGTTGCTACCTCTGATGTGCTCGCGCATTGCATTTGCGACATTGCATACGCGATTGGAATTGCATTTGCGACACCTTGTGATAATTCGTCAAAGTATTGCATCGGTCAGACCATGACGCTCTAACATGGTCCAAGAGAAACACGTCTCTGATCGAAGTAACTTGCACATAGAGTTGGCCGAGTGGTTGGTGCATCAAGCTGCGAAACTAGTTTCACGGGTTCGCTGCCCAGCTAGGTCATCTTCTATGATGCACGTATACTTCACTAATATAAGAACTCAGGCTTCATTTGGTAAAAACTCAGGCTTGAATTATGTGGTTTGAAAAAAAAAAAGATGGAAACAACTTATACTCGTCCTTTCAAACCATCAAACATTATCTTCCAGAATCACAATTTTGATTTTATTCGAAGTTATGCATTAATGACATAATAAAGGATAGCTTGTTAGTGCACTAATACCCTAAAATGTAGGCTATAGTTTATCTTTCTTGAATTTTTAGCTCAAAAGTGCGTTATTGCGTGATGAAGATTTTGGTATGTAAAGGAGATCAACACTGTGCTTTCTTACCGGATCTTGAAAGTTAGTAATGAGCTCATCGTACTCGTTTTCCAGCTCATCTAAAGTTGATCCCAACTCTGGAGCAAAATTAATCGTTAGAACTCCATTCCATTCAACTCTGTTTGGCTGTTTTTCTGCCATTTTGCAACTTTTATTTAGTTTTATTATGTTTTGCGTCTGTTTAAAAAATTGAGTTATTTTTTAGGGTTGGTTTTCTGACACTGTACAATAGATCACAAATTTCTGTTGATTTTGCATAATATTGCTTAAACCAGTGTTTCTTAACCGGGGTTCGACCGAGCCCCAAGTGTTCGACGAAGCTGCCTCTAAGGTTCGGTGAAAGTCTTTCAATATCCTTACACTTTCAGGCTTTCAGGAGCGTACCCAGGGGGCCGCTGGCCACTTGATTTTGGGAGGAAAATTAGACGTCGGAAGACGTGATGACCTTTTTTCCTGATTTTGGGAGGAAAATTGGGCGTTACGCTGTCCATTTCTAGGGTTTGGTTGAGACAGCCACGAATTTGTTAGGGTTCGGCCGCTTGTCACGGGTTAAGAAACACTGGCTCAGACGTAAGATCCAAAAATGCTTCACGGCTAGTAGGGACTATCTGACTCCAGTGGCCCACAATCAGTAAATCTAAAGTCAGCTAAGAACACCTTTGATTCTAAACTTAACACAACTAAGCTTGAATCAGAGCTGCGAACTCGAACTAGAACTCGATCATTTTGCCGAACTCGAACTCAAACTTGAACTCGCGTAAAACTGTTCGAGTTCATTAGAAAGATATTTAAATTGTTGAAAAGAACTAAAAGATCACAACGAAAATTCCAAATGTAGTTTGTCGTTCAATTGTGACCACAACGCTGACAATTTCGATGGTAGCCCACTAAACAGCTGAGGTATAGTCTTGAACCTTCTACACAAGCGAAAAATTTTTATTTTTTTAATTATTGCTTGAGCACATTGAGCACCAGCGGTGAAAAAGTTGTCTCGATTTTAGATATTCATCTGCCTGAACTTGAACTCAAAAAAGCTTATTTTTGTCAAACTCGAACTCGTAAATAATTAAATTAGAAAACTCAAACTTGAACTCGGACTAGCTAAAATAAGTTAAACTCAAATAAAGTTCGATCGAGTGCGCAGCCCTGGCTTGAATATTACCGTTTGTAACGCACAGGGTTGGGAATCGATACCCAAAAAAGTAAAGAAATAATCGATATTCGATAGTTCACCAAAAAGTAAAGAAATAATCGATATTCGATAGTTCACCAAAAAGTAAAAAAATAATCGATTTCGATGGTAGTTTGAAAAAGTAAAGGATAAAGAATATGGTAATCGATATTCGATATTTCACTGAGCATTTAGCGGTGTACGCCAAGCATTTTTTGTGATGTGCTCACATTCGTGCGGTAACTTACACACAAACGACGGGCATAATATATGACATTATTTGATGCGAAGCAACTTTGCTATTAAAGATTTTTTTTTTGTGTGTTTTTTGGCACAAAAAAAATTTATCAACAAAAACAAGGTAATGACGTAGGCTACCGTCGATCATTTTCAATTTACTAAAGTGAGATAAAGTGATCTTAAAAAGAATCGAATATGGAATATCGAATTGCGCCGAGAAAAAAGTAAAGACAAGACCATATTCGATACTCATTCAAAAAAGTAAAGGCTCCACTGCATTCGATGAACAAAAAGTAAAGAATATCGCAATCGAATATCGATTACAATAGATTTTTCCCAACCCTGGTAACGCAATATCACAGTTCGTGGTGCTGCGAAACTGCATGCAACGCCATAAAGCCAAAAAAAAAAAAAAAATCAAAATCAATTAAGAAGAACTTAATTTTGTTTTTACAACGTTTCCAAGATCCTAACACGAGCGACTTAGCGCTCATGTTGATGCTCAGAGCTCGCGTCATCATGACGCAATTTGGTTGTGCAAGCCAACAAAGCGGATGCAAACGTGATAGTGATAAAATGATAAATTTTTCACTACTTTTAAAACCCTTCACAGGAGCAAGGAGCATTTTAGCACGATGCAGCTCACAGCAGCTTATAAAAACAGTAAAGTACGTGCAATGTGCTTCACTGCTTAAGTATTGTGAATTGGTTGTACGGGCATATGTTCTGTAAGCAAAATGACCCTAGGGTACCGTGCGTGAGTTCAGATCCGACGCAACAGGTTCGATTCATGGTCAGAGCCGCTCGCGATTACATGCATTCAGTGAAAAGCTGCGTGCTATCAGCAACTTGAAAAAACAACCTGATTTCAGTCATTTGATAGTCAGTCATTTGATTGTCTAACGGACAGTTCGCTGACAACCAGCTGTTGCAAAATGTTCCTCACTCGTTTGTGCACCCATGATTTTAGTTTTACTTTCCACATTTATAACCCTATAGTAGGCCTAGCGAATTATCTCAAGGTGGGCTTACAACTTACGTGTATTGCCGACAAATGAATTTAAGTTCTCTTTTTTTGACGCTTTATGAAAGGACATCTCTGAAAGAATCCGTTTGAAAGGTCTCCGTAACTCGAATGTGATAGCCCTGCAATCAGAATCGGGCGCCAAACGGCATTTGCTGGTAGTATCAGAAGAAACTTTCAGCAATTTATTGCTGTGTAATAGACTGCTCAGTCCTTACTTGAGATAACATTTAACTCGTCTTCACAACAGCATTGAAAAGCTTATTGCTTTCACAAAATTCACACCCACTTGCATTGGCGTAACTAGAAATTTTAAAAGGGGAGGGGGCATAATTTCCACATTTTTTTCAAGCGTATTTTTTACGGCGGAGAAAATTTGAAGCTGATTCAAAAACAAGAAAAGTTTTAGGGGGGTCCAAGGGGCATGCTCCCTCGAAAAAAATTTACATGCTGTAATGGCTATTTTAGTGCTTTTTGAATAAGTTTCAGGCAAATATTTTGACCCCAATTCTGAATGCTTCGCCAGAGAAATTTGCAAGGGACAAATTAATGTTTCGACTATAACAAAACTCTCGTCAGCCTTGCTACGCACAGCCAATCCAGGCTAAACTCATTCCAGACTGTAAAGACTCTTTTTTGCATGGCTTTACCTGGACATCTCGACTTCATCTCTTTTCTAGGTTGTGCCCTATTTTTAGTAGTTATAGGCTCTTTCATTGGGTATTGTTGTTTGGGGCCAGTCGCCTGCTAACAATAGGGCACAACCTAGAAAAGAGATGAAGTCGAGATGTCTAGGTAAAGCCATGCAAAAAAGAGTCTTTACAGTCTGGAATGAGTTTAGCCTGGATTGGCTGTGCGTAGCAAGGCTGACGAGACTTTTGTTATGGTCGAAATGATGCATTTTGTTCGCACATTTTTGGTTATGCGTGCTTAAGACGTAAGGCTTATCGCTACTGAAGTCTGGCGTATTTCAGTCACTTGGCACCACTAGTTTTGTTTTGTTTTTTTTTTACTAAAAGGCAGAGTCAAAAGGGGGGGCCATGGTAAAATGCCCCCCTAAATACGCTCCTGCCCGCTTGTAATGAAATTAGCCGGATGCGATGAAGTAAAACTCGTACTAGCTGTTGCATGCGCGAAAAAACTAAGCTTTAGCAAAGGAAAACAGAAGCTACACCCACGGGTTTTAGATTCAGCGATCAATGCATTTACTGTATATATCCGCATTTTAATATACGATAGTAGCCTAAATGCAGTTGGAAAAACAAGAGCTGTGAAATACGGAACAAATGAAAGTTCCTCAATCTGTTTCAAATTTGATGTTAAGGACAAACTGAACGAAAAGAACAAGCATCAAATATTGACAGAAGGATGAGCAATGTTCACATTCAAGCGAACAAAGTTTCCTCCAACCCACATTTTCGTCTTTTTGGATAGAGCAATCCAATAACCACAACGATAATCGTTGTAAATACGAAAGTAGGAGTCAAGAAATAGCGTAGCTATCGAATTACAGTAGGCTACTGGTAATAAGAGTCGGCCTGCTTTCATAGACGGTAAAAGTAGGGAAACCAGGGGTAGGGTCGGAAGTTTTCGCTTGTGGCGTAACGTCCCGAAAGTTGACACAGTTTGACTATTTCCAGCCTTTATTAAAAGCACTTTACCGTGCAACTACCTGCTCCAACGTATCCATGGCTGGCTGATCAGTTCTGAGATATGTGAAAGTTAGCGAACATGCATTGCAAATAGTTGGCTTACGTTTTTATTACATTCTTTTTATCTGTCCCTTTGAACACTAACATCATCATATAGGCTAGGCCTACACTAATTTAAGGATTGCTATTTCGTAACTCATTTAAACACTCAAAATCTTCGAATAGGAATCTAAAATTACTTCACTGCACTATAAGTTAGGCCTACTTAATTTTTCGATGGCCTGTGCAAGGTAACTTGAACCTCAATCTACACAGGCCTAGTAATTTTTACATGCTCTGGTGTAAAACTGCATTCTTAAAAAGCAAAAATTGCAAGAAGTCGAACGTGACTAAAAATTGTTAGCGATCCTGATAATTACTTGACGTGAGAAAAAATTTTGGCAACGCGTCTTGGAACATTGCAGCCGTGATCAAACATTGACCAACGTCATGACTGACAAATTGTCCTAATTTTTTGATTATTAAACGGAACAACACATTCGGTTAAGGAAGCGAAGCATATTTTTTTAAAAGCTAACAGAACTGTGATTTTTCAAAAGCAATCCAGACCACTACCAGTATTTCCTCTGTCGAGAAAATTTGCATTATGCAATGTGCAAAGCTTAGAATGCATTCATGTACCCTGCACAAGGCTCGCTTTTTTCAGATACTGATGCAGGGCCGGCCAGGCCCCCCAATTAACTAGCTTTCTCTTTTGAGGACAGCGGCTTATGTGCTTAATTTCAAACTTTGGTTCCTCTGATATGCACTTGGCCCCCTCAAGTCGACTGCTCTGGCGCCGGCTCTGTACTGATGTGCGTGCGCCGCCTGGACGCTCTGTAATTAGGTGAACATGATGAGACGGGTACCGTCTTTGAATGCTAATGGAATACGCCAAGTAGCTTATGCTTTCAAATTGAAGGACAGAAGTCGTACAGTAAGTGGTACTACTGTGATGTATATCTTCACGTTCACAACAATCTAAGCAGCAATTTAAAAATGACTTCAAATGTGAACGCAAAATATTTACAGCTTGAGGCGGCTGATAAGCACCATTCAGCGTGCTGGTCTATCTACGCTATGCTTGTTTCAAGCGCTTTTAGCTGACTTTTTGACACTAACTTTTCTTTCTTTACAGCAGAGCAACCGGCTTTGTTGCAACCTCACATAAGAAAAAGCATGAAGTTGCTTGAGCGCTTTGAATAAGCAAGCTGTAGACGGGGCTTTGCTTAGACACATTCTTTGCAACTGTAAAGTAACAGCTCAGACAGCCGAGTGGTAAGAGCGGGCGGCTCCCTAGAAGCTGTGACAAGCGTAAAACCAGAAACTTTGAAATTGGTATTTACAGCTTTTCTGCTCGACCCCTTGTAGTATTTATGTGCGCTTTCTGCATCACAATTGAATTTTTGATGTCGTAATTTAAAAAAGTGATTATGACATCAAACCCACATCAGTTTGGGCCTAAAGCCCACATAAATTGGACCTGTGGACAGAGTAAGTGTTAAGAACAAGCCTGCAGGTTTATTTGTTGTGCCGTTGAGAAAAGCACTAGGCGGGATTTCCCCATTTTGGTAAGGTAGGCAGGTGGTTGGCAACTCCTAAACAAGCTGGTTAAGACGCTTTCTTGTGATAAGAGGATATCATAAACTACTAAACACAAATACAGTACAAGGGCACAATCAGCCAGAGTTAAGTAGCCAAATAAGCAGCTGTCATGAAAAACCCCTTGTTCGTAATCTAAATTAGCATCCAGATTGATATTCATTGGTGCAGCATCGCTGTGTCCCGACTGATTCTCAGAACTAAACAAATGCAAATAAACCAAGCAAGCGAACGGACTGGACAGTGGACACACTGGTACTAACAAGTGCAACAGTCCTTGTTGAGGCAGCAATCTAAAGTTTATTTAAAAAAACGCTAAAACGATCAGTTAATATTTGGAAGGGTACAGAAGTCTAATCAGCGACTTAACTCATAAATTAAGAGCAGAATTACAAATTCCAGGCATAAATAAAAGCCTATAGCAGTGCCTTGACAGCAGATATGATTGCTTTCGCATCAATTTTGAAAGCAGCTAGCAAGTCAGTTGAAGATCCGCTGTAAGGAAGGCCAACGACCGCCATTCGAATATGCTTGATTCCTACAAATAAAATTTTAAAAAATAACGAACTTACTCTTAAGGAGCTATGACACTTCCTTAAAATTATAAGCTAGAACAGAAATTGTTGAAAAGGTAAATTAATTACAACCTCTGCACTAAACCACAACTGTCATTAGAACAAGAATCGTATTACCAATGTGGTCATCACCTGAAGTTCGAGCAGTACCGCGGGCAGCTGGAGCCAACCGCATTAGACAAATTTTATTTATTTTGCATCGACGTAAAACTGGTTAAAACCGCTCACCTGTAACGTCACATAAAGCTTCCGCCACGGCTGACCCAATTCCACCTTCGGGATAATGATCTTCGACTGTAATTAGTTTCCCACCAGTCGCACTAGCACACCTAACTACAGTTGCCTTATCGACAGGTTTAACCGTGAAAAGGTCGATAACTGTTATTCCAATTCCCTCATCTGAAATTAAAGCATTACTGTCAGTGTTTTGTAGTTACGGATGGCCAACTAACAGTAAAAAGTAAAGGTACAGGACAGCGAGTGCTTTTTCTGGGTGTTGCAACCATGCCCACTCTTGTATATGCTAACTCCTCATCTTCTACCTGCACGCCATAACGTTAATCGTTTTGTTTTCTCTTCCCTTTTCTTGTACCGCATTAATCATTATATTTCCTTAATCCTATCGCATTCTTTACTGTGTTGACAGAGCGGAAATGAAAGACACTAATACTACTACTTTAAGTGCGTATTTATACAGGCCATTCTTAAATGACGGCCACTACAAATATCAATCATGAACCAGTGATGTAGACCTTGAGGATGTTCTTGGCCTCAAAAACGTCCTCGAGAACAGGTTTGTGAAGTCCTTGGCCTCGACCGTGTTGCCCTAGGTCTTGGCTCTCCTAGGCCTTGGATTTTGCGTTGTCCTCGATTCGAGGACTCGATATTTTGAAAAATTCAACTTTGCGATAGTTTTCACTAAAACACAAGCTGTTGAAGAAAAATGGTCCAAATAACGAGAGACATCGGTAAGCTCACGCGGCGGAGAAATATGAGTGGACTATGCAGGACGAGAAAATCTTGAGAAACAATGACAATGTTTTTCACAATCTCACCTTAAGTTTTTTTAACTGAGATGGTGAGCAACAAAGCTCTTGGTAAAAAATTCAATATTTGATGATTGGCTTCTCTGCGGAAGATCTTTGAGGTTCGAAGAAAACTGGGGTAGAATGATGGGAGAGAGCTACTTTACACTTTTCTTCAAAGTTTCAATCAACTGTCGTCTATTTTCTTGATAATTTGCTTAAAAGGTGCGATGTAAAGCAGCCTGAAGAAAAGAATGTCGCGCCGGCGATGTCACTTGATGCTTAGGCTGTATTTTTGTAGACGTGCTAATTGCCGTTGAGTACTTTTTGGCTTTCCTGTTTCTCGATACTCTGAATTTTCCGTTTAGGGCTCTTGCAAGAGGACTGAGCTTGAGGTATAGCATGGCAGTACGATAAGCTTTTTATCATGGGAAGTCATTCTGGCTAGTCTCAGGGTAATCGTTTGAAGTACATATTACAGAACAGATCTGCCAGAGTATCGGTACAGATACAGTAAAGACTGCAAACTCAGAATTATGAACTTGAACATACGCTTTCTACGAAAATTATAACTTTCTTATAAAACGTTTAAGAGTAATAACTATACGGTCAGTGAAGATTGGAAGAGCTTAAAGTACGACCAGTGCAGCAAACAATTGTGGCCTAAGCTTGATTTTTGTGGAAGATTTTATTGCATATGCAGGTTTCCTTTAAAAACAAAGGTCACAATGTACAGCTAAGGTTATAACGTAGTAAAGCACGTGCGTCACGGTAGATGACGCAGCCGAACATCGAACCCGCGAAACCAGCTTCACATCCCAATGCGCCGACCACTTGGCCAAACAAGCTTTGTTTGTAAAACTTCACTCGAAGTCTTGGGTCTTGGTCTCGACCATCAATGTGTTTTTTCTACATTAAACAGGGCTGCCCAAAATTTCACTGTTTTCTCCAAACATGGACATCACTATGGTATTCTGTGAGACTGCCGAAAATTAGAGTTTTTGAAAAAATCAGGAAATTTTATCAAGAATTTTGGGGAGTATAAACGTAACAAAGCAAATAGGCTCAATTTTTATCACATTTTTTTACTTTTTAGGGTCCTAATTATGTCTGCCAAACTCCAACAATCAAGCAAAGTGTATTTTTGCTTTTATGATTTCTAATATGTACATTTATACACTAAATTTTCGAAATTTCGCTAAAAATCTGCAACTTTTGATAATTCATGTTCTAACATACGCTACGATGTTGTCTTTATTTCAAGCACCCTCTTTACTTGATCTCGTCGGATGTTTTTTGAAAAATTTCCACGTTGTTCAAGAGTCTGTTTGGGCGCACATTGACAAAAATATCAGGAAAAGGTTTAGTTGTTTTTGGCCAAAGTAATTTTTTGAAATCAGGATAAAGCTTTCTCGTCTCCTGTACACACTGCAGAATCATTTTCCTTTGCTCTTCATCGTCTGTCAAACATCTTTATACTCTTCCATTAGCCTCACTCCCCTCTCTGCAATATCGATAACCACCGCCTTTAAGACGCTAGCAAACTAGCGTGACTTCGTCCATCCGTCAAATTGGCCCCATTTATTGCGAGCATATTTCAAGAAACAAAGGTCGTATACAGACAACTTCAGCTGTTGAAATAGAATAACAGATCTCTCGCCAACCAGATCAGAAACACAAGTGTCTCGAGTTATTTCAGGGAAACGAGGCTTCTCTGGTGTCAGTGGGGCTTCTTTGTTTCTCACGATAACAGCGACGTGCTGCTGATACTTTCTATAAATGCTGAAGCCCAACTTTTCTAATTCTATATCCGACAACTTCCTGGAGCACAACGCCAGTGGAATCAGCCCTTCTGTTACCACCTGTGTCGTAAAAATGCATTTATAGCAGCTGCAGCAACTTGTTCATCAACGTTGACGCAATCCATCACGGACTCGTAAAAGTTCAAGTCATTAACTGCTGCTTCAGAAGCCAAGGGACATTCAAACCAGTGCGGAGAGTAAAAAATGGACACAAAATCACAAAAGCGTTTCAGTCTTTTGACAGTATCAGAGTCCAGGTCCAAATGACTTTGCAAAAGATACACTTTGAATGCGTTAATTGGTGCGAGACATCCACCGGGCATGATATTGAGCGTCTGGACGCCGGAGGAGCTTTTGAAATTAAGTCTAATATACTTTGATCAGAGCTATTTTGACAAACTTGTGTTACGGCGTCCAGGCGGTGGTTATCGATATTGCAGAGAGGGGAGTGAGGCTAATGGAAGAGTATAAAGATGTTTGACAGACGATGAAGAGCAAAGGAAAATGATTCTGCAGTGTGTACAGGAGACGAGAAAGCTTTATCCTGATTTCAAAAAATTACTTTGGCCAAAAACAACTAAACCTTTTCCTGATATTTTTGTCAATGTGCGCCCAAACAGACTCTTGAACAACGTGGAAATTTTTCAAAAAACATCCGACGAGATCAAGTAAAGAGGGTGCTTGAAATAAAGACAACATCGTAGCGTATGTTAGAACATGAATTATCAAAAGTTGCAGATTTTTAGCGAAATTTCGAAAATTTAGTGTATAAATGTACATATTAGAAATCATAAAAGCAAAAATACACTTTGCTTGATTGTTGGAGTTTGGCAGACATAATTAGGACCCTAAAAAGTAAAAAAATGTGATAAAAATTGAGCCTATTTGCTTTGTTACGTTTATACTCCCCAAAATTCTTGATAAAATTTCCTGATTTTTTCAAAAACTCTAATTTTCGGCAGTCTCACAGAATGCCATAGTGATGTCCATGTTTGGAGAAAAAAGTGAAATTTTGGGCAGCCCTATCAAACAAGTTACTGTTAGATAGCAACAAAGAACTTTATCCTTGATCCATCGGGGTTAGTTTTAGTCTTGTGGCGAATTTCATCTCGAGCATCTTGTATCGAATTATGACCTTATACGCTGCGCCTAGTATTACTGGCACTGAATTGTTATCAATTATACTATTTTTGTTAACCCTGAAATTTTCGAAAACGAGTGTCGTTATAGGTCTGCAATATTAGGTCATAAATTGTTTTCGAACCATATTTCATGACTAAATGGCCCACAACATTTTGGGATTTGGAAAGGGAAGATGCAAATTGTCCTTGATCTATGTCCTTGGCTTCGGCTTGTGTGTCCTTGGCCTCGAAAAAAATTTAAAGTCCTTGGCCTCGACTAGTGTTTTTTTAAGGTGTTTTGAGGAACCGAAACGATCTCAAAATTGTACAGCAGTCTCTTGAAATCTCCAAATTATTGTGGAAACAGTTGTTAATTGCAGTTTCATTTACATATTTAAAAATTGGCGGTCTTTCAGCATTGCTAGATGGTTTCTCAAGCCAAACGTTAAAAAAACACTGGCCTCGACCTTAACGTCCTTGGCCTTACTACAACACAATCATGAACAATCGAAACTGTCAGCGGACATACAACACATCGACTTTAGACGCTGAACTCTTCGCCCAACCTCTGTAGTGCCCAGCGCCTGGCGGAAAGCTCCGAATGCGGTTTTTAGGCTTCGGTTACCCTATCCACATTTCCTATGTACTTAAGTACTCGTGTAGTTTCTGCATCAGAATGATCTTTTTGATGTCATAGATAAAAAAGCGATTATGATATCCAGAAATTAATTATGATGCAGAAACTAGAACCAAGAGAGGCGGGCCTACAGCCCACGATAATTGGACCTGCGGACAGGGTAAGGGTGGCTCGACCAGGCAACCCAGTCTTCCAGCTACCAAAGATATAACAATTTGCAACAACGCCCTTTAAACGATAGACAGAACAGAACAAAAAAAGTTTACGGCTTCATTACCTTCTAAAACATCGGCTGCTTTCAGCGCTTCATCGAGAGTGACTCCGCCACCGATCACCGTTACTTTGTCATCTGGTTTCTTTCGCAATACTTGGGCAGTCCCGACTGCGAACTTGGTGTCGGGGCTGTACACTACAGGTGTGGCAGTGCGGGCGCCTCGTATATAACAAATCCCTTTCGTGTTTGCAGCTAATTCAACTGATCTTTCGAGCGAAACAACATCGGAAGGATAGAACACAGTCGATCCTTCAACAGCTCGGAACATAGCCAAATCTTCAAGACCCATTTGAGATGGCCCATCAGCTCCTGCAATGACACAACGCAATTGAAAAGCAAGTCGGATCTTATTGAACTGACGCCGTACCTATTGAAATACCACAGTGAGAACCAAAAAAGTTGCAGTTCGTGTGCGAGACTGCTCCCATGCGAATATGGTCGTAAGCACGGCAGAGAAAAGCAGCAAAGGTACTGACAAAAGCAACAGCGCGATCACGACAGGTTAAACCCATTCCAACAGCAACCTGAGCAAGAAAGAGAAAATAATAAAGAAAATAAAAATACAAGCCAATGTAGCAGAAGCGCAACGGTATCAGCAAGATGTTATCAAAAAATCAAAGAATGCTGTTCAAACCTACGTCGAACGTAGTTTACGATATATTTTTCAATTCTCATTGATATGCAGTAAATGCAATATGTCTGTAACTTTAAGTGATTAAATATTAGTGGATAGGTAACTACACAACGAAAATGCATCATTGTCTTTTTTAAAGGGGGAGGAGAGGATAGGGAGAAGAGAATCTTGGTCTTATACATGTGTTACTTGCCTAGCACTAACCATGTTCTGTTCTGCGATGTAGCACTCAATGAAGCGATCTGGGTAAGCTTTCTTATATTCTTCAGCAAATGTAGAATTTTTCATATCACCATCGAGGGAGTAGACGCGGTCGCAGTTTTTTCCTAATTTTATTAACGCTTTGCCATAAGCAGCCCGCGTCGCCAGCTGGAAAAGAAAAAAAATGTCAAAAGTAGAATTGCTAAACAAAGACGGCGTTTTACTACCTTTTGCCCAATTTTGTAATCCGGTGGTGATGATAATGAAATGTTGGTTAGGTTAGTAGGATGCGTGTCTTCTGCGGGTGTTGGTGGTGTTAACTTTGTATTGGTTACTCGAACCAGTTTATTCAAAGCTTCAAACATCTCACCAGTGAGTTTTTCAGGAACTGGTTTTCCGTGAAAACCATGCAAATTTTCCTGACCTAAACGACCAGTTAACGTAAAGGTATACCCTGAGTAATATGAATGCTTTCAGGCCCAAAACCTTCGACATAAAATTATAGAGCACCTCACCTACTACCTACTAACCGAAACATGTCAACTCAGTTTTGCTTGTCTGTAAGTGTTTGTACAGCTTTGTATACTTAAGTCCTCATGTATGATGCCTCAAATCATACTTCAAAAAAAAATTTTAAAATGAAAATGTTAGAGAAATAACTCTGTAGGAACCCAGGATAAAACAAAGCTATTTTTGCTCACAATTTTCGCGATTCTAGGGACCCGATTTCATTCAAACGCCACAAAAAAAGTCAAAAAATAAAATTAGTAGCGTAAGAATAATTGATTTTATACTTGACTTGCTGGCTTGACATCAAAATTTTTGTGGTGTTGCACTACAGAAAAACAGCCAAATTGTCAAATAGAGAACTAGCAGTAGCAATACGTGGACAGATTTCTTACCTCTCATATTTTTTCCTTTGAGAGTTTTCGCCAAGACACAAGTCGGCATACCCTTGCATAATTCAGCAAAGTGAAAGCATTTGCTCAAGTCTCCAACGTTGTGTCCATCTACATTTAAAGTATTCCACCTGCCAAGCAATACCGACACACAACTTGCTTATTTTCACGAAGAGGAAAATCACATTATAAGCCAGGAAATACTGCACAATAAACTTGATATAAAATCAGGTTTTTGAGATGTTATATCACCCACCTAGAATGGCATGACAAAAAAAAAATAACTGAAACTCACCCAAATGCATCAGTTCGACGTCGATATGCTTCAAGATTGTGACCCAAGGAAGTTTCTTCTGACTGGCCTAATCTGTTCACATCAATGATCGCCACTAGATTATCTAATCTAAAAAAGTGAGAAGATAAATTTGTAAGTCAGTCGTCGTGTAGGCAAAACTAACCACACCCTAGGCGTTAGAACACAAGTAAGCTTGGCATTTCGAATTCAAAACATTGCAATCCACATGCATGCATCACAACTAACATGATAGCCCGGCCTAGATATGACCAGTCAAAATAGTGAGCTGTACTTGCTTGCTAAAGATAGAAATATTTACATCACTAAGAAATATAGTCATAGTCCAGGGCTGGCGAACCTACGGCACGCCGCAGATTTTTTTCTGGCACGCCACTTGATACTTTAATCTTGATTTCGTTGAACTCAGGGGTCTTCGACCTCTTTTAGACAATCGCCCCTTTTCGCAAAGTGTAGGTCCGAATTGCCCCCACAAATCCGTTAAGGTCCGTAGAGCTACTATTTTCCTACTAAAATTGGGTGAAGGCCAAAAAAAGGCGATATCGAACCCGTTGAAGAACCATGCGATAAAGTCTCATTGATATTTGCTTTATGACAATAAATTTACATTTTCTTGTTATGTTTGATGTAATGGCACGATATTAACTTGCTAAACTTTATTTTCAATATTTTGGCACCTTCGCCAAAAAAGGTTCTCCACTCCTGTTATAGTCAGTCACAACTAATTTAGAAGATTAAGGAGACTTGATACAGATTGAACAAGCAAAGCGAAAGTCAATCACGACCAGACAACTCATCATCGGCATCATGTAGCTTAACGCGCAATCGCGAAATCCAGAGTTGAGCTTCATTGTCAGAACAAGATAGGCCTAATGAACAGTTCATCACATGATCTATGGTTTGGATTAGTTGTTCACATTCACAGGATGCAACGTTACCTAATTTCTATTTTAACATGTTACTGCCGGATCTGCCAACTATGCAGACAACTCACTTATAATGACTCGCAAAAGCCATAGCTTCCCACACAGCGCCTTCTGCCATCTCTCCATCCCCGAGTAAACAAAACACCCGATAACTGCAAATTAAAAGTTTACAATCACTTTCGTTTTAGCTTGCTAAAAGTGAAAGCTTTGAAAAAATTTCTCACGCTTGTTTTGCTTTTCACAAATTTATTAATGGCTTGTTTTATCTCAAAAGTTTTAAGTAATATTGAAGTTGCATTATGAAAAAACATAAGTACGAACTAATTATCAAAACTTTCATTGTAATTCCATGAAAGCAAAATTCTACGCCGTAAGTCTACAAATAAAGTACCTCAAGAGTAGCAGTCATGAATGGGATTGCACGCTAAAATAACCAAAATTCTGTGTTCCACTATCTGGCTATTTTAATTGTACAGATTATTCTCCACAAAAAATAATAATTTGCAACCTTCAGCAATCAGCATATCTTACTAACCTTGATTTATCTATATATTTTCCAGCATATGCCATGCCACAAGCCAGACCTAATCCCTGTCCCAAAGAACCAGTCGCAACATCGATAAAATCAATTTTCTAAAAAATTATAAGGAGTCAGCATTTTAATTATACGCAATAAACTCCACAAAAATGCTTTCTCCTGCATTTAAATACATGTCAACCAATTGTGATCTACGTAGCACTTCTAAACCAGGAAAATTTCTGGACCCAACTAGTTAAGGGGTTATTTCTCCATAAAATAACACGACTTGAAATACGTGAATATCTGTAACATTGTTTTTTTGCTGCATAAACCTCGATACCAGAAAAACGTCAAGTCCCAACAGATGCGGAACAATCGAGTCAAGATTTTTAACAACGGTTTTTCGATTAAAGCAGGTTTGAAAGCATCCTCTCTTATACTTGAAATACACTGGCAAGTTAAAAAAGAATGTTAAATTTGCAAGTGCATGCACAAAGCGTAAACTCACTTGATATAAGCACTAAGCTACAAATATACGTACAATGAACCGCAATTTTGCGTTATTAACGAAGTCACGCACGTAGTAATTCACTTACAGAGTCAACGTTTCGATAAGCACCTGCAAGCGCAGCACTTCAACGAAGCATGTTTATTTAAATCTTTTATGAAGATCGGATAAAATAATAGAGCCTACAGAATGGTATAGAGCCTACGATGCTACCACATAGAGCCTACGATACTACCACAATAATAGATAGAGCCTACAATAACATAATAGAGCCTACGATGCTACCACAAGCTACAGAATGGTATAAAATAATCCACAACAATTAGTTTTGCTTGACGTAACACTGGCTATGATATGCTTTAAACGCTTCCAGTAGAATGTGATCTAGCCTAGCTTTTTTGTCTTCAGCAAAATAGAAATAGGCAATTTTAAATCATACCCACGCGACAACCCATGTATTGTAGGCTTTGTATATAACATTTGTATTGGATTAGATAATTATCGCAACCACTACACAAAGGTTCCCAATCTTTCATAGCGTATATAAATACAATACTGATTTAGGATCACTATGAAACCATTTTTAAATTGTGAGCAAGACAAGGAACTGTGGTTTCTAGCTGGTACTGCATTTCATATTTAGCAATGTGCTGGTTTTTATAGTTGTTGTTTTTTTAATTGCAAGCAAAATAAAGTTAATACATGTATGCATTCCAACATGCTTAAAATAAAAAAATAATCTCATATAGTAGTGGCAACACTCATACACAACATAATCATCAAATAAGAACTTCACTTTAAAAAATGTGTAGCAAATAAGTTGTGGTGAAAAACATAAAAAACAAGGAACACAAAATTTTCTTTTAAGTTGATCAAGGCTACTCTCACTTTCACTGATTGCTTCTGTAAATGAACCAACTCATCATTGCTCACGTTACAAAAATCATAATAAAAATTAAACGTTTAAGAGATTACCGATACATGCATTGAAAAAATACGGTAACACAAATATCAATCAAAGTTATAACGATGTTGTTCAAGAAACAGCGTCAATCATACATTTCTAACCTAAAATTGTGATTCATCTCAGATCATGAAATAATACAAGTACATTTGATCTCACGTTTTAAGAGTCCAAATCAAAGCTGACAAACTTACCTTTAAATGACATAATTTCCCTCTTTCCAATTTACATAGGTATTACTACTCCTAATAACAATTTGAGGTAAGATACTGATCTACAAACACCTAATTGGAAACCAAAAACTTACAGCATCTTTAAATTTCTATGCAGAACAAACTGTGTCAAGTTATCCAATTATGCAGCAATATAGAATGAAATACTCACAGGGGTAGGATGACCTTCATAAATACTGTTTGTTTGCCTCAATGTCATCAGCTCTTCCTTGGTCATGTGACCTGTTTCAACCCATGCAGCATAAAGGGCAGGACACCCATGACCCTGGATAAGAAGATGATTAGTTCAATTTTTAAGTGCTAACTCCACTTTTGAGCTCAAAACATACAAATTTTGCTCGCTTATTTGAGGTCACAATACCCATACTCTGCGAAATGTGTTTGATCAAAAAGCATTAGATTACCGTAAACTAGCTGTAAGTCCACACTGACCCCAAAATGCATCAGAATAATGACAAAAAAAATAGATACATTCTGAATAGAGAGATATGGTAACAAGACTTAAAATCCATAAAACGCCAAATTTCCATTGTATTTATGCATGGTGGGCCAAGACAACCGTAAAATCACATTTATCGCATGGACAAGGTTTGAAGTGATTTATACCTTTGACATAATGAATCGATCAGAAGAAAGATCTCGAGGTTCATCCACTTTGTATTTCATAGTGCGAAAGAATAAAACTGCTAAAATTTCAGCACAACTTGACGCTGATGTGGGATGTCTGCAATTCAAAAAGTACCATAACTTTCATTTAGTTGCTTTGGCTGACATTAAATTCAACATTGCCTTCGCTAAGAGCACTTTTTTGTATGCATTTCATGAGTACAAATACCAAAACATACTCAATGATTGAAGGGGCTTGTATGAGTTAAGCCGCTTCATATTACAATGAATGGTCCACTTTAAAGCTGATGGGAATTCCCCAAAACGTCAAGCGCATTGCAGACATGCTCTTACCTTAATCCAATGCATGTCTCGGTTACACGATGACATTATGGGGAATTCCCGCTCAACGCTTCAACAAAGTGAACCATTCATTGTAATATAAGGTGGCGTAAAAACTACTAGCCCCTGAATGAACTAGTGTATATTTTCATTCTTCAGTCAGTTCCAACAAAGAAAAAAAAAAAAAAAAAAACAAGTATAGTCAAGCACTTATGCAGGCCCAATAAATGGGCATTCCATCTTCCTTTTCATACTTCAATTGACATCTTGCCTTATAATCACTATTATACAACAACAAAAGATCTACAGACCAAAAATTAGGAATCATAACCAAATGCTGATTTCTTTGTTTTTTTGAAAGTATCAATTTGCTTATGGTAAGAGCTCACATTACATAAACAATTTTTAAAAATGCTAGCTTACTGAAAGGGTTCCTATTAACCAGATTGAACAATTTCCCAAAACAAACACATACAATCTTTTTACCTTGTAAAGTTCAAAAATGAGTTATCATATACATAGCACAATAAAAATCTTAACAAACATGGGACAACATTTCTCAGCAAATTTGAAACATCATCAATGAAAACACAGACCACTTAATACTTACCCAGAATTACATTTAGTAGTACAGAGAATGCTATTGATGCGAATACGATTTGCAATGTTGTTAAGCTCCATAATGGTAGCATGATCAGGAGCATGGTATGGTTCCATCTTTATGTAGAGGTTATGCACCAGTATGCAACAAATGCAAACACTTAAATAAGTCTAAGACAATGTTGCAGATTACATATCAAAATGCCTCCAAATTCTTGCTGTTTTATTTCATACGTATCTTAAAGTTACAAATCACATAAATATGTAATAGTGTATTTCCTGAATCCAGTGCACAAGACACTATGGGACAACAACCGTTAAACCAAGCAAATGCCAAATAACATCAAATGAAACAACTACGCAGAACAAAAAGTGCACTCAGCAAAAAATATATGAAGAATATGAAGAAATGCCAAAAAAAAAAAATCAAAAATGGATCTACTGAAAATTCAATGAGTGTAACCACAAAAAATAAAATAACAAATAAGAAATGAACACGCTCAAAAATGAACAAATAAGATAGCTTGGTGCCATAACTGCATGCATATCGAAACAGGAGCGCACCCAGAAAATTTCAAAGGGGGGGTCTAGAAAAAAACTCGATCCCGTACTCAAAAGCGGATGCAGAAAATTTTGGTGGGGAGGGATAAAATTTTGAATTAGGTTGAGTGTTAACTAAATACAAATTTTGAAGTAGTTAGACCCAAAGAAGGCGTAAGAAGCCCTTTGAAAATGTTTTCATGTTTGCAACGTATTCAAGAAATTTTTCAAGAAGGGGGCACCCAAACTCGCCATATTTTCAAGCGTGTTTTTTGGGCAGAATCATTTTTAAGTATACTGTATTGAGAAAAAAAAGGCTCTAGGGAGGTCCAGGGGCGTGCTCCCCTGGAAAATTTTTGAAAATTTACATACTGTACTGGCCATTTTCAGCTGGTAGTAGTTTTAAAACCTGTTTACTTAGCACTTCTACTTGCATAATAAAATTGTATAATAGACTACTTCCTACCATACTTGACTTGCACTACCAGTAGTCTACATCCACTTGTCAGTAACAATACTTTTATATCCTTGACTACCGATTCTAACTACCAGTACTTTCTACACCTCTGTCAAAGTGGACTTCACTGACTAGCACTTGTTGCTAGATCTAGGCTAGCCAATCCAACCATAGACTAGTCAGGGCTATGCCAATGAAGGCAATGATCGAACTGAACTAGACTGCTAGACTACAGACATAATAATAATGACATGATTATATACTGCCTTAACACTTGCGTTGGTGCAAGCACTTTAGCATGGTTATCTAGGTGGACAACAATAATTCACTGTGGCAAAAACATGGATGAAAACAGGAGGACAAAAACGCAAAATAATGCAATAAAACAAAGTCATGTAGGCAACTAATACTTAATACGAAGTGTCTATTTCAGCGAAAATTCCAATTACCAAAGTTTGAAAAATCGTAGTTGCATTATCGTTTTCGGTTCCTGTAGTGCGACTCTCACAGTAGGGGAACCGTTAGGGGATGTTTCCGGTTCCACAAACCACGATTTTCGAACATCGATAACTGGAATTTCCAGTGAAACAGATGCTTCCTACTTAATCTGTTAATATCAAAACAGTGAAGCACAATAGGCCTAGCAACTTGTGCTACGGTACATTGCAAAAAGCATAATTATGACAATAGAAAATGATAATACAACATTTAAATTTTCACAGGTCTATCAATTACCGGTAGTGGCCAGGTAGCACAGTTGTTATAATATTACACCAGTGTTCCCTCTAGAGTGAGAAATTTGAGAAAAATGCAAAATTTTTGGGCAAATTTTACTGATTTTGAACCAGAAATTAACATGCAAAACTGAAAAACTTAAACAAAAAACTTGAATATTTTAATGCAAGACTGTAGCTTGCATTATGGAATAGCAAATTTAATGCCAAAAATTTGTAAAAGGGGTCCTCAAAGTAGTGAAATCTTTGGGCAAAAATTGCAATTAATTCATCATTTGGGCCAATTCGCACTGGTCAAAATCCTAGAGGGACACACTGTATTACACTAACACAACATAGTTAAAAGCACATCAATCACTTTCAAATGCCAATGTAAAGTAATGCGTTTTTAACTTTTTAGCATCTTCTTAAACGCACTAAAACTTTTTGTACAGCAAATATTCAGTGGCAATATATTCCAAATGGTCGGAGCAAGTTCCATACCGGTAGCAATAACATATACCTGATATACAGTAATACCGGTATGGCCTAAGCCCTAAACTACCAACAATTTACCATTGTTCTATATGGAATATGGGTATCCTACAAGGTCAATGGTCTGCTATGCCAAGCATACCAGTAGAAATAAGGAATTAAAACAGAACCTACCCCTAACTGCAGTGTGCAATACGCATAGCCAAGCATAGAATACTTACCTTGACCACATTAATTTTCAAAAAAAAATTCATGCCTACGTCACAGTATACTAATCTATACTATCAAGATAAGCTGGGATTTTTACCATAAAACTGTGAAATGAAGCTATTGCAACATCAATTAAACCACTCAGCCTTGTTTAACTTCTGCATAAAACTGCCACCCCTTCAGCACTAAACCTCTACCAATCCATGCCTCTACCACAATCTGTATCATTTCATAGAATCTGAAATGGCGCTGCCACCAGCAAAATGAAGTGGCGGTGAAGTGGCAGTCAATCAATCAATCAATCAATCACAACTTTTATTTCTGACTGCCAACAATAACCAATCAGAATAACGCATGAAAATAAAATGGCACAGAAAAAGGAATATGCAACAAAAACGCAAAACGTTGAAACATGCCAGTTACGGATAACTGTGCATGGTTGCACAACCTAAATCAAAAACAAATACATACGCAAAAAAAAAATGCAGCTATTATGTATGCCTACACCGTACAACAGCCCTTTATCCTTTAATTCCCAATAGATTTAGTACTAACCGTTTCAGGCACGTAACCCTTGCTGAGGGGGGCTTACAGGTACTACACCTTGCCCAAGGGTGACCTGGAGGGAGTTGTGATAAGGTACCCTCATTAATCCGACTCATCAACGATGAGCTCACAACCGGATGCAGTTTGAGCTCATACCCAGGAGCGATCAATTCTAGACGATTATTAACGGACTAGTCTATAACCGCACACACATAATAATATTTCTTCAATTTTAATAGAATAAGACTCTCTAGTAAAATTATCGGGGTCTAATGCTTTAATTAGTTACAGGCCTATTGGTTATTATACATAAAAAAATTTAAAACCGCATTTTATCAGTACACTCACACAACACTGGCATCAGCGAATGTTAATTTGGGGTTAGCACAGGTCTGAATGTGGAGGATTCTACTTAAGATGACATACTCATATATTATATAACAAATAGCATATTTCATTGGTTCAGACAGTCTATTATCCAATCTTAGTCGTTTTGCTCTTCGGTCATATAACGCCTACTTTAAAAGCATAGGCAGTGAAGTGGCGGTGGTGAAATGGCGGTGGAGAAGTGGCGCCACTTGCATTTTGAAGGGCGCCACTTGTATCTTGAAGTGGCGCCACTTGCATCTTCAAGTGGCGCCACTTGCACCCAGAGGTGGCGCCACTTTGCACTCAAGTGGTGCCTCATAAATGTGGCGCCACTTTGGGCATGACCTCGTTTTGTCGCTGTAACCTGTTTTTCGGCCATTGTTTTTGTTCCTTGTTTTTGTTAGGTGTTTTTCTGGTCGTTAAATAAAATATACTACTACTACTACCTCGCCTTCAGGATTTTGCAAGGGGAGGGGGCACAACCGGGGGTCAGCCGCAGTAGGCAAAGAGGTCTGGGGGCGTAGCCCCCAGCCGCTAACGAATTGTTACAGTTTTCACATAAAAAACACTCATTTTCGCACACTTTTTTATCAAAAAAGGCATGCAGTGAGTGCAGTCACTATGGACCATGCAAAAATATTTTTGCAGCTTATGGTTAAAAGCAGAAGCTTGGCTAAAATAAGTGAATAACGGAACTGACAGACAGGGAATAAGCTACAAAGTAAGACGGGAAAAGCTGCTGCAATAGACGGTCATAATCAGCAACAATCAGTTTGAAACATTAGAAATACTCCTCGAGTTGACATGAGTAAATGTATCGAAAATGCAGTAGGCCTATGCTTTTAAAGTAGGCGTTATAGGCCAGTAATGTTTAGGATGTGGGATTGTGGGCTTTTAAAAAACGAAATTGATTTCCGCTCGCTTATAATAAAGTCTACATCGATAGAATACCAAAGGATTACGAGAAAAACTACACAATTATTTTATATTTTGCATCTTGAAGATTCACTAAAGAAACAAGCTGTATCGTAAGTCGATGGAATGCCAAGAAAAAGCACATTTACGAGTCAAAGTTGAAAAAAAAAAAATGAATTTCGAAATCTGCAAAAAAATCGTATCGAACAAGAAGAAAAACATTGCGGAGGGCGCATCCATTTCACTAGGGCTACGCATTGCGCAATTAGTTTAACATTACTTAAGCCACGTTGTATGCAGGTTGTTAAAAAATCTACCCAGATATTGAGACTTTCTCCAACAGTTGCAACCTTATCAAAGGACGGTGACGCAAAAAAGAACAGACGAAATTATTGAGAAACTTTTACTCTGAATTGCCTTTCAAAAACAAATGCATTTGGAAATGGTCGTCTGAAAGGCCCACTCCTCTTCGGCTTCAAAATATCTTTTCCAGTGGATAAATCTTTCTATTGCCGCGCTTGACGGGATGGCAGTATTGTATTGTAAAAACAAATCTTTCAAACGATTGCTGTACATTGCACAAGGAGTACAGAAATTGTCAGACTTCATCTTATCGAGTACCGCCTAAAAATTGACTGAAAAAGTACCGCAGTAGGCCTATTGCTCACCTATGGCCTCTATAGACGAGCCGCCCCTGGTGGTGACACCGATAACTTGCGTTAAGTTTTTTTCATCACCACGTCATATATGTTTCGTTTGGAACCGACCCGTATACGAAGTTGATCAAGACATTGAGTTCCGCAAGGAAGGACATGCGTTCGTTTCACGGGCCACCGCTGCGGCGTTTCGTCGGAGCTTCGTTGCTTAGGTTCCAATAAGCAGCGGAGAATGGTTCGCGCCAATTGTTACACGCTTGGGCTTAAACAAAAGGTGTCATAACACGAGTCTAAAGAAGATTCAATTTAAAAAATGCTTTTATTTGCATCTGTTCCACTTTTCAAACACGTGAAACCATGGTGAAACCCTGCTTTGTGGGCCTATGTACTTTTCAAGCATGGTACTTAATTTTGATTTTTTTAAGTACCGGTATCTAGGTTTATTTACCTATCCACTAGGACTTCTGACCTTACAATCTCGTGTGACTCGTATCGTCAATCGTCTGTTCTGTACCGGTAAACACACACTTAATTAGAAATCTGTAGCGGGGTAAACCAGACAGTACGACCACCTAAGCTACAGCACCTATTTGGTGCACGAATGAGTGATACTTTTTGCTTGCAACTAAGACCTTCAAATGTCGACATCCAATCCAATCCTGAGTTGAATCGGAGTGCTAAAAAAAGTGGGAAATCAGGTTTACATAGGCATCACTTATCCTTTGCTCAATCAAATCAACTCTGTAAAGGCAGTTTGTCATCAGAGAAAGAAAACTGGTGCACTGTTAGTTTACTATCAATGCGCAAATGCAGAAACCCAAGACATGATGGAAAATACGCCGCAGCATCAAGGCACTAACTTCGTCCACATACAGCAATACAGCATCCAACAACCATTTTCGATAGCTTTCAAGCAGCACCGAAGTAAAAACACGAGCCAAACGCTTGGCATTTTAAAAGAAATCCGACGCACGAAGTCGTTTTGGTTTAGAAGGCAGTTTCTTTTTTTGAACTTGTGTCCTTGGTTTTAAAAGCCCAAAATCCGGAGTCTTATTAGGATCAAACGGAGTAATATTTGGGGAAGGACTGACCACGCAAGATCGATCAAATTTTCTAAAGCGCTGCACCTGTAAACAAAACAGACAATCAAATTATAAAAAATTAACTCCAAACGTCTTATCAGTCGACCTCCAGTTCATAAACAACATCGCTTAGAAAAATTTCCCCACACAAAACTATAAAACAATTCTACGCTTACTTGTGTTTTTGACAATTCAAACGAAACCCTCTTTGGCGTCGATTTCACCGTTTTCGGATGATTTGCACATGACTTAGGTGATTTCACTTTCATCTTATCAAGAGCATTCTTTACAAAAGCGGATTCTTTAGGGATTGGTTTACCAACTTCTCTTTTTTTCTTGCTTGATTTTGGTTTGATATTTATTGTAATAGGCTTTTCCGATACCTTTGGCTTAGGCTCATCTTCCAGAAGCTTATTTCGAAGAATCTGATTCAATTTCATTCGCTCAGTTCTTTTAGATGAATTTTTCGTCGCCCTCTCTGTTGGAATTTGGTCAAGTCCTAATGAATTTGCAACAACTTTGGCTTTTTTCACCTTCGGTTCTTCGACGAGGTAACTTTCCAACCGTTCCAAAAGAGCACGTTTTTTCGAAGCTCTAGCAGCTTTCAAACTATTATTCCCTGCAGCATCACTATTTACGAATTCTGATTGAATTAGAGGCTTGACCAAGCCCACTTTGCGTTTTTTGGATTTCAAGTTATCAGTTCCCATTTTTATCAAATCATTCGTCATTTCATCCACGTTAAGCTTGGCACTATCAACTATTCTTTTTGTTTCTTGCTTTTCAGAATTTACATTCTGCCCAGTTTTCTTCAACTTTGCAAGCTTCTTCCGTTTTTGTTTCATTTTCTCTCCAAAAGAAGTCGTCGTGTCGTCTTCATCCTCATCATCAACCCGCATTCTTGCAATTCGATCTACGCACAAAAGACATGTTTAATTTCATTCACAATGAAGGTTATGTTTTAACCGCAGCCAAGTTCACTACAATTGCTTTAAGTTGCGGTATTGTCTACCCTAAACGAATGGGTAGAAGATGCAAGTAAAGAAGTTTGCCACCAATTTTTTTGGTTTTGTCGTGTTTCAATGGCAACCGGTAATGTTCACACAGCATGAAACTAGTGCCCGAGCCGCACATAATTATTACCTTCTCCTACCAACCGAAGTGGAATTGAGCGCAAGAACTTTGCAAGTAAAATAATCTATTAATCACACTATGCTTAGCAGTCATATAGACGACAAAATCATTTAAAAAAAAGCTGTTGCAATAGTAAGGTAGTCTCGTAACAGAGAAATCTGGAGCTCTGACAGAGGTTTCCCAGGACATATTTTTGCATGACACACAGTCTGGTTGTCAAATTTCAACAAAAATCAAACCTTTATTGTACTCGCGATATTACACCGAAGCGCGTAACAAGTGGCGGGACCCAACTCCGAGGCTGAGCTGCTGGGAAACGCTGCTCAGCGGGAGGTGAGCCGATGGCGACACTGCGTCCAATTTGACCGTCCCGAGAATCGAACTGTAGCCCTCCAGCACCGATAGCAATATGGTTTACAACTGAGCTAACCGGCCGTTTTTTCGGTTGTCTAATTTAACTCACCAAAATCTACGTCCTCTTGTAGTTCTTTGTTTTGAAATGGTAGAGTAGCATTTTCACGTTTCCATCTCTTTGCGTGTTTTCGAAGATGCTTTTTATCTCTCTTACGTTTACTAAACAATTTCATACAAGTAATCAGGAAAATTAGCAATGACAGTTAAAAAAATCCAATATTTACTATACTCATAATATTCAGCCGAAGCGTGCAACGATTAAAGATTGCCGAAGTCCATCTCCAGTGCAACACAGCTCCGAACTAGGAAGAAACGTAGCAGCGGTGGCAACACAATGTTTGATTTGACCGGCTTGAAAACCGAACCACAAAACATTCCGCACTGATTGCAACGTTGTTTCTACCACGCTAAGGGCCGAACTCAAAAGCAACTTAAAACCATTTAATTTTTTAGCAAACCTAAAATCCTTCTCCATTTTATGACACAAACGCTGAACCAAATTTTCTTCGGCTTCTCGTAATTCCGATTCATCGTTCAAATCTTCGTCTCCCAAATTTGGTATCATATTCACAGGAATATGACCTCCCGCAACATTTTTCAACTTCTCTATCAAGGTCGTCACCTGAAAAAATATCAACGTCATAGTACCGATGTTATCGGTGTTGTATGCAAGATTATTTCTCGAACTCTGCTCATCGGTCATTTGTTTCAGTAATGTCAGCGACGAGGGATATTGGACGAGTCACACAATCGCTTTATGCTGTCTAAACGACAATCAATCTAGAAAAACACCTCCACAATAATAGGTGGACAAACTTCGGCCAATAAATGAATTGGTTTATACGAAATAAAGGTAGTTGAAATGAATCAAATTATCGCGTTTTTTTTAAATCAAATCTTCATTATACTAGCCGCATTACGCCGAAGCGTGTAACGAGTTGCGGGGCCCATCTCCGCGGCTTAGCGCCTGGGCAACACAGCTCCGAAGAAACGTCGCAACGGTGGAGAGTCGTTGGCCCGGGAACCGATTTGACCGGCCCGGGAATCGAACCCCAGACCTCCCGCACGATAGCGTGCGCTTAGCAGCTGAGCTAACGGCCGGTCTTTTTTTTTAACAATGGAAAGTAAATAACTACTTCAAACTGACATTTTTATTTTACGCAACGCAATAAGGCAAAAAGAACTTGAAGTCAATAACAATAAAGTACGTAATAAGATTTTTATCTCATATACCAACTGTACATTTACTTAGTGAATTGTCCTCAGGTAAATGGGCTGTACAAAAAATACAAACAAAACAGTAAAAATAAATTGCATCATAAACTACGCAAAAATCCTTGCCTCAAGCAATACACCGCAACACTTCACTTACACCACTGTAATTTGATTTTGGAACATTCGTTTCATTTCTTAGCTTCAACAAATTGGAGGCAATGCTGGCGTGATCCCAGTTAAGATGCTGTGTATCTAATTCTGCTCCTGCTTCGGCCAAAGCCTCTAGCACAGCGTCAGACTGATCTATAATCTCCTGAACATGAAGCAACGAATCATTGAGATGAAAATATAGGAGCAATTTCATTGTTTCTCCAACCGCACTTTTAAAGTTTCAGTTTGACATCCAAAGTCGACAATCATTTTTGACATTTGAATGGTGATAAACGTAGTAGTAGTGTGTTTTATTTCCGCACCGCTAACATAATAAACAATACGACAAAATGAAGAACATATCATAACGGTACACGAAAAAGGAAAATGCAACAAAACGATGAACGCTTAACGGAAGAGGTAACAAAGCAATGACATTTACAACACATACCTGGAATATCCTCGACATCACTTGTCCTCGAAGTGAACCAACTTTGCTTTCACAAACAATTTCACAAAAAGGTTGAAGAAACTGAAGAATCTGCAAAATCAAAGCTTCAGAAACTCGGTTTGTTGTGTAGGCAAATCACATGTCAGCAAGTTCACCATTTTTAACTTCTGTTTTAGATTTGATGAAAGACTTGCCTTGGATTTTTTAGTGAAGCGATTTTGAATGAACATTAGTTTGGTCAAATTGCTAAGGATTCCTTCATTACCTTTACGTCTCATAATACCGTAACTTGACAGTAACTGAAATCTTTAGAACTAAATCACTACAAAGCCAATAAACGTACCTGTTCAGGTTTAAGTGAACTGTGCCCAACTTCTGTTAATTCATCGAGAAATATATCAACAAAGTGAATTCTTAATCCAAGAGGAGATCCTCTAGATTGACTTGGATTCGGACTCCAAGGTGATGCAGGTCCATTTTTGAGCAAAGTTTCAAACCAATCCATTAATTCTATAATATTAGAATCAAAATATTAATCTTACGTGTAACTGGCAACTATTCCGATTTTATAAGTCATTATCTATAGCTAAATGAACTTTCATTCACCAAATCTACAGGATATCAAATTGATATTAACGCTACCCACAGGTTATTTCACTGTAAGGCTCATTGAAAAATTGATGAAAGTTAAAAAAATATTAAAATTCAATTCAAATCTGCAGTAGCTTTTCAGTTTTCAAAATCATGAAGTAACATTTTGCAACACTTAAATTTTCACCTCTGACTGTATGTGTTAGTTTAGAGCAAAGAAACATGATGGAGCATCAATGATAACATAATTTTATGCATAACATTTAAACCTTGCATTGACACATCAACTAATTTAGACAAAAAATAAGTTTTGCTACTAATTTTTATAAGAAAACAAGACTAAAACTTTTATGGTTACGAAATTTTGCAATTACGAGCACAAGGAAAGAAAATGTTAATCAATAACTCATTGATGCACAAATCCACTAACATCCTTATAGACTCTTGCTGTATCTATGCTCTTTTAATGATACATTTGAAGAGAAACAAAATTTTAATAGACTTTATGCTGATTAATTAATATTAACTACTAAAAAAACTAAGTATATGTCATCAAGGCATAGTCACTTTTGTCCCAAGAATTTTGTTTGAGAAACACCAAAGTTTGGTTAAGCATAAAACGAATCAATAGATAGTATTTATCCATTCGCAATCGGTCAATTCCATGCCACTCTCGCTCCATTGTAGCAAGAAATGTTTCAAAATACAAGACACTGGTGTTGTTATTTTGCAACCTGATAACACAAAATTCAATGTGGTTAGCTCAAGTGAATCAAACAAATTAAAGGTTAATTTTGAAGATTGCGTCTGACTTTTCCTTATTAAAATAATCGCTCTGGTGTTTGGAAGCTAGTTGAAATGATTAAAAAAGATGATTAAACATAACAGAACTGCACTGCATTGCACAACCATAAATAAATTATATGATAAACATAAATGAAGACAAACAGATGCAACAGAGAAGTCTAACTGTGAAACTAGTCAAAGGATGAGTTTTAACAGCGTTTAATCAGTAAATCTGTCATGGCCTACCATAATATCTATTTATGATACACCGATTGGTCATTTAAGTTCAGCATTTGAAAAAAATAGCGTAATAACTATGATAAAATGAAATGGTAAATGCAAATTACTGTTAGGCCTAGACTATTCTAAACACCTTTTCAATTTTTTAAAAAACTAATCATAGGCCTACTTACGCAGGCAATATTTCTGCCATATTTTTTGCTAATTCCTCTTGAACCAACGGTTTGTCAGACATCCATAGACAATAAAATAAACCTTTCCAAATTCTCATCATTTCATCTCTAAAAAAATGAAGTTGCTGAACAATAAAAGCATAAGCACAGAGCATCTAGCATTTGCCAGCTGGCTTACAGCATGATCACAATAACACTTTCCAGCTTTCGAGCAACTAGGCCTAATATTGACCAGGGTAGGTCTAAAGGTTCTTTGTTGCTGATAGAAAACTGCAGAGGAATCTAAAAATGGTTAGATGTATGACACTAAAATAATACCGGGTGTAGCCTATACGCTAAGGAATAGACTAGTCGAGCTACACTGTGAATATGAGAACACAAACCGGAACCTCTTTTACTAGAAAATACTGGTTCACTTTTTCGTGGTTACAGGTTATTAAATACATCATTCAACAGCAACTAGTGCACCAGAATTTTTTTTTTTGTTTGAACAATTACACAATAGTGCTTAGTATGACCCCAGCGCACACTAATATGTGAAAAAATCCACAAAAATTAACAAAAGATTGGCTAAAATAAGGAATAAATTAAAGGTGTCTCTATTTATGGAATAGTATGGCATAGTATGAAATAGTATTTTGTCCCAATCGTCCCAAGGCTCACTTATCCCAGGGACCAAAATATGCTAAGACCCATATCCCCTATTGCCCCAAATGCCCTGAGGCCCTTTGGTCCTAGAGCCCCATTTATGCATAGCATATGCCCTAGTGCCCTAAAGTAACATCCTATTCTTAGGGCCCATTTATTGCTTCAACCGTCCTGTCCTGAGGTCCTATTTCATTAAATTAGGCCTGAGACGCATTTACCCTGAGGGTCATTCACCCCAAATTTAACTCTTTATATAGGCCCCTTTGCTCTAGTGCCCCAAACGTCCTTTCGCCCAGTTCTGCCATACCATACCACAGTGCCTTACTTACTATTCCATACCATGCCGTACTCCTGCTACTATTCCATACTATGCCATACTTTTCCAAGCTATGTCCTACTATTCCATACATTCCATGCCATGCCATACTATTCCATAATTAGAAAACCGGAAAATTAACACAAAAGCACAAAAAGAAATTAATAAATAAGACAACTTACAGTGTGCAGACGGTCCTACTAAACATTGCAAAGGACTGAAACACTGCAAAGGAGTGACAAAGGACTAACTAAACTTCGCAAAGTACAACAAAGGACTTCAAATTGATTTATTAAACACTGCAAAGAATGACAAAGGCCCGTTCATACAAAACACCGCAAAGAACGATAAAGAACAACAAAGAACTGAAAACACTGCAAAGAACGACAAAGGACTTTAAATTAATCGAACACGGACAACTGACCGCCACAAACTGACCGCAAAAAACAGCTCCGTACGCTGAATAATTTGACAAGGCTTGAAAACAGGCTCACAGTGGGGAGTAAGTTCGGTCAGGCTTAGGTTAAGTTCAGTTAGTTAGAGTTAAGTTCGGTTAGTTAGAGTTAAGTTCGGTTAGTTAGAGTTAGGTTCGGTTGATTTGTTCGGTTAGGGTTAGGTTCCGTAGGTTAGAGTTAGGTTCGGTTGGCTGAGTAAGGTTCGGATGGGATTAGATGTGGTCAGGGTAAGGTTCGGTTAGGCTTAGATCCAGTTAAGGACGGGTTATGTTCGTTCAGGATTTGTTCACGTGGCGAAAATTCTTGTTAATAAATTAGGCGTTTTTGGCGGACAGTTGTCGCGGCGGTCAGTTTGCATGGCGGTCAGTTGGCGGCGGTCAGTTGACTCGCGGTCAGTTGTCGTGTACCGAAATTAATTACTAGACACCGCAAAAAACGACAAAGGACTTGGAATCGTAGTCTCGAACGTAAAGAACGACAAAGAACAACAAAGAACTGAAAACACTGCAAAGAACGACAAAGAACTTGAAATTTGTTACCAAACACTGCAAAGATCGACAAAGGACTTGGAATCATAGTCTCGAACATAACTAGGAACGACAAACGACTTTAAATTAATTACTAAACACCGCAAAGAACAACAAAGGACTTGGAATCATAGTCTCGAACATAAAAAACGACAAAGAACTGAAAACACTCAAAGAACGACAAAGAACTTTAAATTAGTTACAAAACACCACAAAGAACAACAAAGGACTTGGAATCTTAGTGTCGAACATAACTAGGAACGACAAACAACTTGAAATTAATTACTAAACACCGCAAAGATGGACAAAGGACTTGGAATCATAGTCTCGAACATAACTAGGAACGACAAACAACTTGAAATTAATTACTAAACACCGCAAAGATGGACAAAGGACTTGGAATCATAATCTTGAACGCAACAAGAAACGACAAAGAACTTTAAATTAGTTACTAAACACCGCAAAGAACGACAAAGAACTTAGTAATTACTAAACACCTCCGCGAACTTTTAAATCAATTAGGCTAGTGATTGGGGTCAGGGGGTTGGGGTGGGGAGGTTGGAGTGGGGACGGAGGGGATGGAATTGGGTTTGAAAGATATCAAGTCAGGGGGTTGGGGTCGGGGAGGTCAAAGGAGTTGGGGGGTTGGGGTCGGAGGAGTTTGGGTCAAGAGGTCGAGTTGAAATCAAGGAGGTTGGTGGGGTTGGATTCGGAGGTTGGGGTCGGGGTTAGGGAAGTTGGAGTCAGGAGTTGGGTTGGGGAGGTTGGGGTCGGGGGGATTGGGGTTAGGGGAGCTAGTTGGGATCAGGAGAGTTGGGGTCAAAAAAATTGAAGTAAGGGGGGTTGGAGTGGGGTCGAAGGGGTTCAAGTTGGGTTGAGAGGGGCTGGGGTCGGAAAGGATGGAGTTGGGTTCGGAGGGGTTCAAATCAGGAGTTAAAGTCGAGGTGGTCAAAGGAGTTGGGAGGTTGGGGTCGGAGGAGTTTGGGTCAAGGGGTCGGGTTGGGATCAGGGAGGTCGAAGGGGTTGGGTGATGAAGAGTTGGGGTCGGGGGGATTGGGGTTAGGAAAGTTGGGATCAGGGGAGTAGGGGTCGGGGGGGACTTGGGGTCAAAAGAGTTGAGATCAGGGGGAATGATGAAGTTTCCAACTTCTTTGACCCCAACTCCCCCGATTCCCACTTCCCTAACCCCAATCCCCCCGACCCCACTCCAACCCCAACCTCCCCATGACTACAACCTCTCCACCCCAACCCCGCCTGACCCCAATTACTAGCCTAATTGATTTAAAAGTTCTTTGAGGTGTTTAGTAATTACTGTAATTTAAAGTCCTTTGTCGTTCTTTGTTATGTTCAAGATCATGATTCCAAGTCCTTTGTCGTTCTTTGCGATGTTTGCTAATTAATTTAAAGTTCTTTGTTGTTCCTTGTTATGTTCGAGACTATGATTCCAAGTCTTTTGTCGTTCCTAGTTATGTTTGACACTATGATTCCAAGTCCTTTGTCGTTCTTTGCGGTGTTTAGTAACTAACTTAAAGTCCTTTGTCGTTCTTTGCAGTGTTTTCAGTTCTTAGTTGTTCTTTGTCGTTCTTTGTGGTGTTTAGTAGGACCCACAAAGGCCTGAAGGACTTGGAATCATACCATAACGAAGAACGACAAAAGACTTAAAATTAGGGTTAGGCTTGGGGTTATCAGGTTCTTTGTTGCAGTTAGCAATGTTTAGTAAGTCCTTTGTCACTACTTTGCAGTGTTTAGTAGGACTCGTGTGCAGATCAAATTTTTTTAAACGCTTTTTAAATACATGAAGACTGGTGGCAGATACCAAGTTATGAGGAAGGTTATTCCAAATTCTAACAATACGATTAAAGAAGAAATTATGAAATTGATCACAACTGGCACACAATTTGGATTAAACGACAACCTCATGAGAGCGCAGATTAAATATACCTTATTTTGGAGTGAATAAAATAGGCCTAATCATCAAACTGTTAATCAGAATGAATAATATAATAAAATAATCATGAAATTTTATGCAGGCAAAATTAGCAAACATAACAACTGGTACTGTAGTCTAATGTGAAATACCGATATCCCACATGCAATACCAGTATTATAGTATACAGAATACGATGACTTTAGAGCAATCATATTCACATAAAAGGAATGCACACAAACCTCCCAAACCCTCCATGCTTGTGTCTAGACTTGCTAATGATATAATTTCTTAATTCTGTGAAAGCTTCATCACGAGTCTCTTTTTCATTTCCAGCCAACCTCTTTGCATATCTTGCTTCTATTGAATCAGCAACAAAATTCTTATTCCTAACAGTCATTATATACCGGTATTTCACCTAATCTTTTTTCAAGCTGTCAAGTACCATAAGTTATGAACAGTCGCAATTCATTCCAGTATCAGCTAAACCATAGTTAGACTACTGACTAATATCGGCAGTGGACGTGGTACATTGGTAATCACTGTTTCCTCTAACAGTTTAAGCCCCTGGTTCCCAACTGATAAGAATTCCCCACTAGCCTAGTGGGTAATTACAGATTTTCACTGTTTTGTGTTTCAGGTAGGAAATTGAAGACCCGGTTTCTCTAATTATGGAATAATATGCCATACTATTCCATAAATAGAGAACATTCTAATTATGGAATAGTATGGCATAGTATGGAATAGTATGCCATACTATTCCATACTATTTCATACTATACCATACTATTCCATAAATAGAGACACCCATTAAAGACCCTGTGAAAAATAACACTGTTCTGGGGTCCTGCTAAAACCTGCAGGTGCACAAGGACCTGAGGACCACCCTAGCAAGTGAGTTGAGAGCACAAGGACTGCTAGGGGTGCAAGGGAGTTATACCGTTTATTACATGTACCACACAAAAGGTCCTCACCCTCAGTAATCCTAACCCTTAGTAATAAGTGCTAGGCTAACTCACTTGCACTTCTAGTGGTCCTTGTAGCTTGTGCTCCTAACTTACTTGCAAGGGCGGTACCGGTACTTGTGCTCCTGCAAGTTTAAGCAACACCGCCGTCCAGGCAGAGAATTTTGCTTTCAGCACAGGAATACAGTGCATCTGAAGACGTAAAGACCTGGTTTTTTGCTATTTACCAATTTTTTACTGGAATGCAAAACATCTGAACAGTGAACTTGTAAAGACATGAAGACCTTTTTTTAGCTCTTTACCCATGTTTCCACCAGAATACACTGATACAGGACATCTGAAGATGTACCGATAAAGACCTCTTTTGCTCTTCATTAATTGATTTAACCTTTAACCAAAGTAAATTGCAGCAAAGAATTGTTTCGAGTAATCGAGGATGACTCACATCAAACCAAAGTGATTAATAGGGGAAAAACAGCGGCACAGTGGTTTGGAGCGTCGTTTTTATGACAACCATGATCACAAGGTTAATGGTTCAACTCCCAACTTAGTCTCATCGTTGCATCCTTGGATAAATGCTTTACAATGATTCTTTGCTTGGTGGTATCTGGCAAGCAGCAAACTAAAGTCAGAAGAAAATTCAGCTGGAAAACTTGCAAAGGCAACTCCTAAGCGAGTCTGGATTCGTCCTATGCATAGCGCCTCCGCCGCTTTCCCATGATAGGAAGATAAAGATGAAGAAATCAATCAATCAAAAAAAGGTTGCGAACCACTGGTCTAAGGTTTTAGACCAGCCTACCTCTAGCAGTCTAGCCAAGCTGCCTAATGTGCTAGGCTAGTGCAGAGAGAAAATTTGCTCAAATATTAATCTGGATGAAACATTTGCTGAAAGATTCAAAGGTTTTACAGAAAGTTAATCTAATTTTTGCCTCAAAGTTGAGTTTGTAGAACAGACTACTATGCCACCTTTGTGTTGCACAGTTGCACCAAAAAGATTGAACCCTTTGATTCAAACCGGCGAAAAATTACCAATGTTCCGCTCCGAGGCTAAAGAAAAACTGCAAAATTCTGCCCAAAATTTCTCACTTCTCTCACACTGCAAATCTTGCGTCTTAGAGGGAACAGTGGCTGTAATACCTCAACCAGTCCAACTAACTCTAGCTAGGCTATCAATATCAACTAGTTCCATCAAGCCACGCAAATTGCAATAATTAACCTTAAGGTAGAGTCTAAATTGCAACTCAAAAAACTGTTTCCAGAATGCGCTGATTGGCTGACAGGTTTTCTTATTGCGTCACACTCGTAAAACAATCAAATTTCACAGGCGCAAGGTTGGGGAGTGAAATCGGGTAGAATGGAACAGCCACAATTCTTGAAAATGTGTGTTCGGACCCTCTTAGTCTACTACAGTAGCTACGAGGCAAAAATAAGCTTTCAAAACAACAGATTTAGGCAGAATCACTATGATTTTAGAAATCATAGCCTTGCAGGCTTACGGCTACATGAAATATCAATTAATCGGTTATAGAGTACAATGTTTGTAGACCATAGGGTTGAAAGAAAATGGAAAGGTTATCATCGTTATCAGAAAACAGCTGCGGTACCAGTAGGTCTACTCTGTAACAGTGTAAGGAATAAGTTCAAGCGTCCTCGTCCATCGGCAGCACTCTGAGGAACGGAAGACGGAAAAGGGTGTGGCGCGAGATCACGTATACAGCAGTGCATCTTAGAAGTAGCGTTGGAACTTTTGCTGAGTAAACACAGCTTGATCATGGGTATGCTGGGAATTCACTCTTACCGGTAGGTAGCCCACCTCTTTTGAATTTCAATAGGCTACACTGCTTTTCACCGTCTCATAAAAGCGAGTACTTACAAACACCACTATTCTACTGCTGTAAGATGAAGTCACCCCTTACGAAGGGCACAACAAGTAAGCCAACATTCAGGAGGGTATTTAGCTAGGGTTGTGCCATGCGCCCCCTCATTTTTAGTGTTTTTGCTATGCCACCAGGGTTGCCTTGGTGAGGGGCTCGACCCCCCTAGTTCAAAAAAACTGTTTGTAAGGAGAGCTCTTAAACTCAGCCAAGTCCTTAATTGTGAGTGTTTAGACTTACGAGCAGAGATTCTTAAACTGGTAGGCGTAAGCAGTGACTTGATGGTTGAACAAAGGTATTTTCAAATCATTTTTTCGTAAAACATCAAAACTTGTTTCCCAAAAACAGCTGCATCCTTCCCATTAAATCGATTTAGACATTGCAAATAAATTGTTATATAATTGTTTTCTGCATGTTTTTTGTAGCGTGGTGGGCAGTGCCGTATTGAGGCATCCCTAAAGTTCGGTCTTTCCAGTCGGGGGCGGGGGGATTTGTAGGGGCCCCACGATATTGTTGTGTTAAACTCAAAATTAGAGGCAATAAATTTTAAAATTTCGTCGAAAAGTTGTTGAAAAAGCACTATAATAATAACAATTACATGACGTAAATTACAATAAAATTTTTAAAAGTTTTCCGGGGTATCATGCCCTCGGACCCCCCTAGAGTTTTCATGAATTTTTATTCTGCTTTAAATTTACTCTGACTTTGCCGCACACCGAAAAAAACTGCGTGTACGAAAGTTTGGGGCGCCGATTTTGAGGAAATTTCTGGATACGTCCCTTGAAACGATACAGTTAATGAGGAAAGTTAGTAACCGAGTCGAAAAAGCTCGAAACTGACCTAAATATGTTTGTATATCAAAGGGCCCCATCTGGAGTTTTTTCTTGGGGGGGGGGGGGGGCAAAGTCTTCACACGGCACTGGTGGTGGGGCGTGGGCAAAAATAACTAATGCCAAAGGAGGCGTGACTGAGAAAGTTTAAGAACATTTGGTATAAAATAAGAGATTTTTGCATTGTATAAAGCCCCCCTAGTTCAAATTTTACCAATCTTCATTATAGTCGCCATATTATGCCGAAAGGCCCATCTCCGCGGCTTAGCGCAAGGATGGAAACCAGTCGGGTTGACCAGCTGGTCGGGTCGAGATTCTTCGACCGGCCGGTGAAGCCGGTCAAAAAACCAGTCAAATTCTCCTTTCTTGCAACTAAAATACACCTAAACACCAACCGAACGACACGCTTCGATATTTGTTTTTAAAATATTTTATGAAAAACGGCATTAACAAATCACACTTTCTGAAAACAAAAGTTTGCTTTCTGTTTACTTTCATTTAAATACTCTTTTTATTAGATGAAATTCTATGTATTTAATACATGCAGTGATAACGTTGGTGTAAACTAGAGTTTTTCATTAGGTTTATTGAACACTGAACATGCACCTCCCGTAAAAAAAAGTCGACCGGACCGGTCGACCGATAACTTATTGAAGTATCTGATCTAATAATAAAACATTTAAAACTTGCTTCATTAGATTTGATCCTTCAATAAGTAATCAGTTTTACAAGTTAACCTTTTGTCGTAAGTGCATTGCAATTTTTTATTCAGGTCATTGTTTATTGACTTGTTTTAATTTGTTAAAACTAGTGCATTAAATTCGCAATGTTCATTTCTGTGGAAGATCCTGAGATATCTAGTAAAGGTGATCAAAAACCAAACATCCCTAAGGTAAGCGTAAAATATAATTTTGCAACTTTGGAAAGAATCCCGTGTTTTCTTTCGAATCGCCTATTATCGCTTGATTTCTTCTGCCTCATAATCTAGTTGGGGCGTAGTCAGAGCAGTAGCAGCCACCCCAAACCCCCCAATTGGGGGGCACACTGCCCAAAAGGGGCCCCAAATTGCCTCAAAGGACCCTATGTTTCATCAATTCAAGAACGAAACTTAGCTTTGCGAATCGCGTTGAAGAAAATTTTTGCGCTCAGATTCTATATTTCGGTTTTGAAATTTGTCGCTATCGTTTCCTTTTAAATAGTGTCATAAACTGCGTATTGATGTCATAAAAAACATACTGTGTGTAGGAGTGCGCGTATAGGACTTGAGAAAGGAGGCCGGTACAAAGTTGGATCCAATCATTTCTTAATTTTTTAATTCAAACTTGTTACTTTTGAAAAAATTAAATTCAAATTTATGAACACCTTGTGAGCTGGTTTTATTTATTTTTATCATTTGCATTTTTATCCTCCTATCACGAGAAAGCGATGGGCCGCTATACGAGCTCGCTTAGAAGTTGCCGCCATCTGCCTACCACACTTGGACGGGGGATCCCGTTTAGTGCCTTTCCCAACACACAACAAGCGAACTTGTCGGCTTGCTTCACATGATCCCTTCAATGTTGAATGTCTAGTAGGGAAGCTGTGAATACGGTACCAATTTTTGAGTCAAGGGTGTTCAGTTTACCTGTCACCTTTCAGTTTACCGGCTAATTACCTGTCAGTCGTTTAGGCTCCCCAATAAATGCACAATTAAGAATTCCCGACAAGTTTAGTGCACTGTGATTGACCATCGAAAACTGCATCCTTACTGTACTGTTGCCTTGGTCTTCAACACAGCCAGATTTGAGATGAAACAGTAACCAAATAATGTGCTATATCAGGTTTAACAATTAAACAGCCTTGCGGGTGCGTTGAGTTACAGCATGGTTCAAAAACAAATTTGTTTTGTACTAAAACTTACTAATCGGTGTCTTTTTGCATTTTTTTTTTTTTCAGGCGGAATGTGTCATGTCCATCAATACTGCACTTCAAGAACGTGAAATCAATTTTAATTTGCCTGGTTGCACCAAATTTATAAACTGACTATGAAAAACTACTGTCAGTGAATCTCTTGATCTGGAATTCTCTCCTAATAGCCTCCTTAAACACTCTGTAATGTAAGGGTGCTGCGGTGTGCGTGCACGTACTTTTGGGCATGAAATTGGCGAATAGCCGGACGTCTCAAAGGGAAAATTCATTAAACATAGCATGGCTAATTGCATGTATACTTAATTACTCATGTATGTTCTTTCAACTTCATTTCTAACGCTGAATTGAGCCAGCATGTTACACATGAAAATATAATACAACACGCATGAAAAATAAGAAAAAAAATGAAAACAATACGAGTACTATCCACCCACATTAGCAGAATTAATTTACAATCTGTAAATTACTGAATGTTCATTCTCCATTCGATGTCGATTTTGTTTTTGTTTGTTTCGTATTTAACAAGTTTAATGCAGCGGTGTATACGAAGTAGAGATGGGCGGAGTCACAAAAACTGACTCCGGATCCGCTCCGGTTCCAAAGACTTGGACTCCTGTTTGTGGACAAATTTTAGAATCCGAATCCGCTCCGGATCCCGATTTGAACCTATGCCCAAGCCTAAATATTACGTTTCTCTAACATGCTAAGTAATAGCGAAATATAATTTTTGGATTTCAGGTTCAGGCTAAAATCCGGATCCGAATCCGGCTTTAATTCAAAAACCCAAAGCCGAATCCGACTCCGAATCCAAAAAATAAAGCCGGGCTCCGGCTCCACTCCGGATCCGGCTCCGTGTCCATCTCTGATACGAAGTACAGGTACGACTTACTACAAATTTTTTGGAAGCGTGAATACGAAGAGAATTTAAAAAAAGGAAACAATCCTAAACAATCGTGTTTTTTATTTAAAGGCCGGCCAACGTTTGTAGCGTTAAATTAAAGATAAATTTCTTACATGAAAAGTTTTTCCAGATAGAAAGTTTCTAAAAGTACGTGTTGTTGGAATTCTTATTCGGCATAAACCGCTTAAACACCGCTGCAGTTTTATAGTGTTCGTTTTTTCCCGTGCATGTTGTGTATACTTTATTTGTATGCTGTGTCATGTGCTCTGTTTTCCTGTTTTGTTCATGGTTGGCTCCTTAAAGTCTCCTGAAACCGATGCATGTTACCATTTTACGCGCGCTTTACTGTTGTGCGAGCGAGGTACCATTAAATTTGACATGTATGTGTATCTATGCACATTAAAGAAAAAGAATAAAAGCCTCAGATGTAGGTTGGTAAATAAAGCCAATTTCTTGTTTTCTTATTTCTGTTTTGATGTGCTGTAACCGTTGCGGTTAATCAAGATTTGCACTTTGCCGTTACAGACCGTATTTTATTTTTGTTAGAATCCTAAAATGTAATCAACGCACCGGCATTGCTTTAGTACTAATGCATCGGTTTATATCTTCGTAGCTGTACTGTTTGTGGTTTTCACGATCACCACACACTCATTATTGTTTGAAGCGAATAAAATGAAAATGAATGAATTACCACTCCTGTTGTTGAAGAAACCCGTAGAGCGCGTCTGCAGAACTCAAATGACCACACGGGCCAAATTGTTAAAAATAACCTTGCCGCATGCTTCGCCACTTTACATATTCGTTGGTATTGAAAACGAACTTCCGTAATACACACTAGTACAAACTTCAATAAATACTTGCGATCACGAATAACTACCTTGCCTACCGAAAGAAGTTACTGTCATGAAAACCCACTGCTTTCAAGACGTTTTTGATGGACCAAAACTTGAAATATTTGTTTTCAACGAAGAAACAGTGATTGATCGTAAATAGAAGAATTACTTTTTACCAAACCGTTCGGGTACCATGCTCACGCTTATGGCGTGCCCTGCTTTGCGCACACCGGCATTATGGTTATGGTTTTTTGACCGGGCGGTCGAAGAATCTCGACCCGACCGGTGCCGGTTGACCCAACCGGTTTCCATCTCTTCCCCCGGTACTTAAATTTAATTATTATTTTTTCGTTTATATCCAAAAAAAGGTCTCATAGCGAAGACGTAACTTCTCCAACATTTCTTCGCGTGTGTCTCGCTCTAAAGAAAAAAGTTTTATAAGAGCGGGGCCCCTCAAAACCTGTGACGAATTCCTCAAAACATGACTGGTCCCGGGTACTTTGTACTTCCCTGCCGCCTTCCCTGTCAGTAACAATACTTTTACCTAAGCATAATTTCAAAGTAGCCTACTTTTTACACCACTGGTGAATCTACATAAATACCCACACAAAAGCAAAAGCATGACCTGATATTTATTAGATCACTAAACAGATTAATATGAAAGGTGGTTAAGTAGCCTATTTCACTGAAGCCTCCAAACAGAAGTAAAAAAGATCTTACTCCTACTTTCAATCTACCCATTAAAAACATACTTCTACCACACCACAAAAATTCAGCTCTTTGCATTGTTTGTTACCGATATCACGAATAACAATTTCAAACATCGATTATATGTTAACTGCCATCTGTACATTTTCCGCACAAAAAAATACCATATAGCTTATATGTAAATCTGTTGCTGCATCCAGGAGCCATGTAAAAACCAACCATTTATTTTTCTAAAACTCAGCCAGGGCAATGCAATCATCAACAAGTGGTAAAGCCTAGACTGCTGATTGAAGAAACTGTACCTGCTTGCCCTCCAATGACGTCACGAATGAAACTGGCCAATCAGAAGCCAGTATTTTTTTTACTTTGTTTTGCCAATAACTTCTTAACGAAATCGAATTTTAACATCCGACCAAAGCTATTGAGCAATTCAAGGCATAGCAAAACTAATCCTAGCGTATTGTTTTGCACCGAACCCCACCTTTAAAGGGCGCAGTCTTGGAAAAGTTTTAGCAAATAATAAGCATTTTGAAATCGCGAAAGCGAATCGAACGCAATCTAAAGCGGTATGTTTACTACGAATTGTTCAACAATGAAGATAAGCCAGAATTCTCGAATCGAGGTTTTTATCCTTGTAAAAAAGATATCCGGAACCACTTCCGCCTGGCCATCGCCGAACAAATAGTTGCAAAGAAGGATCAGGACCATCTCAAACTCCTTGTTGGCGAATGGAAAGCTTCCGTAGATTCCCAAGACAAGTTCTTGTTAAGATCTTACGTTGCTGCAAAAAAATTTGGGAATGAAGCTGGCGGATCAAAAGCATGTGAAGAAGAATCGACTGGTTCCGGCGCGCAAACGTTGCTGGCTTTGCACCAAATGTCTTGGCAAAGACGGCTTTTATTACGCTATGAACAAGACATTTGCCTTTTGAATGCCACGTATACAACGTTCAAATACGCGTTGTCTCTTTTTTTTTCTATGTGTCAAAACAAAATTCGGCTATATGCAGTAGTGGCCACTTTCATCATCCAAAATGAAACGCGCAAAGACATCGAAGAAGCATTGCAAATAATCAAGTCGTGAAATCCAGAATGGAAACCTTTATTTTTTGTTACGGATTGCTGCGAAGCTGAAATTCATGCCATTGAAAATTCATTAGCAGGTATTACAATGCGAGTTTAATAATGCATTAACCGCCGCTTGGTGTATCGGTTGGGAGCGTCCACTTGGTAGCCGGAAGACTGGAGTTTTATTCCGGTCGGGTCATACTAAAGACTTTAAAAGTAGTATCTGCAGCTTCCCGCCAGGCGCTCGGCACAAGCGGAAGTGCGAAGGGTTAAGCGTATGAGTGTTGTTCGTTTTGTATGTATTCTAACAGCGTTCAATCATTCATGATTGATATTTGTAATGGGCCGCCAATTGAGAATGGCCTACACAATGTGTGCTTAGCACCCGCTGTCCCGCACCTTTACCTTTAATAATGTAACATATTTTATTATAGGTACCGGTGCTACAAACACAATCACTACGTAGTTTACACAATGCACAAGTTTACAGAAGTTTGGTCTGCAATGCAAACTATAATGAAGTAATTAAGGAAAGACTTTTTTGCATAGCCGCAAACACTATCAAACCAAGGCGTATCGCCTGATACTTCAACCAAGCATAAAACTACAAATCTAATCATACTTTTTAGCTAAGCGACCTATGCTGCACATATATGCTACACAACCTCGCTTACCGATGAATGCCACATGAAGTTCACTCACAAAACTTGATTTGAACTGGCATTCCAGTGGCAGCTTTGCCTGAAAAGTAATGAGTTTAATTTATTAGTTGCAAATAACTTGATATGTTAGGACAGACAAGAGAAAGTTCTTGCTACATTTATAGCTTTTTAACGATAAATTATTGTTATTGGATGACTGGAATAATTACATGCAGAATGCTGACTTTTAAACTGCAAATTTCATCGGGAGCAAGCGTGGAAACGTTGGGCAAAAAAATCAGAAAACGATGTAGGAGATGATAGAGCACGCTTGCTGACTCTTATGCGGAACGTAGCAAAAGCTGCAGATGAGGAAAGTTACAACAAAGCGCTACGACATCTCAGAGAAAGCGATTTATGGATGCGCAATAAGAAATTATTTGGACAATACTTGAAGCCCAGAATTGCGTCATGGTTAGACAAACATGGTGCCGGTTACTTCAAACTCAAAATCTGTGGAACCTTGCACTGAACAGCTGAATGTACAAACAGACCAGTGCTTTTTGTGGCACCGCCCTGGACTCTGTTTTTTATGGAAGGTTCTATCGAGAAAGTACCTATCCGAATACATTTGAGAAATTCATTACGGTATCTTGCTCCGCTCTGCCGACGTCTTGCGTTAGCCTACTAACCTTCGCATTTTCAGTCTAGTCTATAAACAGTGCGCTTTTTAACTGTTTAATTTATGTTTTATGTAGCCGTAAGCCTGCAAGGCTGTGATTTTTTAATCATTGCGATTCAGCCTAAACCTGTTTTTTAAAAGCCTATTCGTACCTTAACTAGGCTAACTCTTACATTTCTTACATTTTAGCTAGTTCTGTAGACTAGGAGGAGGCAGGAGCTGAACATGCATTTTCGGCAATTGTGGCTGTTCCATTTTACTCGATTTCACTCCCCAAATTTGTGCCTGTGAAATTTGATTGTTTTACGACTGTGACGCAATAAGAAAACCTGCCAGCCAATCAACGCATTCTGGAAACAGTTTTTTGAGTTGCAATTTAGACTCTACCTAACCTTAAACACGGGTGCAGGGTTGCCATGTATATTTCGCACGAGAAGCTAAATACCAGAGGTGTACACAAACCGGAGTACCGGAGTCGACTCCGGCAGGAGAGTCAATGTTTCAGCCGGAGCCGGAGTCATAAGTTTCCAATTGTTGCAGGATCAGGATCCGGAGTGAAAAATTGCCGCATTCTTGTGATAATTGTTCAAAATTTGCCATAATTTGGTTCTGATAATTTGCTTGTTTTGTGCGGTTTAATTCTACCAACATATCGGTATTGATAGATAGCAGCCATAGTATACCCAAAAACAAGACAAGTTAAGTAAAACAAGTTCTTCTGATGTTAGCAGCATAATGCAATCACTTGGCAAATAAACTGATAAAGGCTTCAAATAAAATTCGGGTTCGGGCTCGGGCCGGGTTCGGGCGCAAACTAGTCGGCCCGTTTACAACTCTGAGTTACAGGCTTAATTTTATGATTCGGAATTGATGACATGATTGGCATCATAGATAGACCATATGTTGGCAGCAATCGTGTTTCTTCAAGCGAGCACGGTTAAATTGAAGTTTTTGTTTAATACAGTATTATTAAATTAATTACGGCAATTGTTACAGTTACCTTTTAAAAAGTATTATTCAAAAACGAACGATCACTTACGTCCTCAATTGGGAATATTCTTCAGGACTGGCAGGCGTGGCGCTCGTGGAGACAAGATTGCTGACATTTTGGGGTTGAGAAACCTGTTCACTTGCTTCCACTACTTGTAAAACCTCGTCGGCTTCCAAGTCTATTACCGCAGCACGTGATGACGAACAATTCGCTTTCCAAAAACAAGAACAATATGTCAATATTGTCAAACGGAAAACAAGCAAAAACAACAAGCAGACAAAAACAAGCAAACGGAAAAGAACATTAGTCTATTGTATTAGGCTTACAGTATAAACTCGCAAAAGAAACTCATAAAGGTAATTATCAACCTGGTATTTTGTTTTCTTCGGGACTGCAGCACAAATTTGTCCATCGACTTCGAGGTACTGATAGGTCAGGTATTACGCTACCGAATTACTGTGATACCGTACGCTATAATAAAATTACGCTAGTTTTTTTATACTTTCGAGACTGCAAAATATTGTCTTTCAGAGATGCAACACATACCGGTACAACTGCAGCCAACTTTACTTTACAAAACTAGAATGAGAAGCCTATCCTATAGTTTGAATTTGAAGGAACTCAGATTAGACCCAAAGTTATTTCTTGAACTTATCGATTATCGTGTCCTATTTATATTTATTGTAAAAAGTCATAAAATTGCGTCCTATTTATCGTAAAAAGTTAAATTTAAAAACAGTAATATGCTACCTATCTTCCATTCGTAGTCCTGACTCCTTAGTGTTGCTTTCGGCACACTCTGTGGTAAAATTAAAACATTTTACTAGGAATTAACTGTCTAACTCGCTTTTTAGTAACAGTTCACCACTCTCTATACCTTAAAAATTAAAACTAAACTAACGAAGCTTTATCGCGAGCAAGCGATCTTGCAATCCATCTGCACTCTGCAGTTTTGCGCAGTGTCAGTGAATTGGCGAGTCGGCGACGTCGAAAAGCGTAGCGAAATCGCGATATTCCGTGCGACAGCAGATTTCGCACGTCTGGAAACAATAGAACACAACATCACACCATAGATTATTCTATGATCACACCTTCAACAGAGATAAACAATTAGCTTTTATTGATTGAAATGCAAGATTCGAAAACCGAGATGGCCATTTTCTCGAATTGCTTCGAACACAAAGTTGTATTTGTTGAATAGCTGTATACAAAATAACCTGCCGCAGTTTTGTGGTGCGGAGGAGCGGAAGTTATTTTTTGCTGTTCCGCACCTTTCATTCCGCTCCATTTTTTTAGCATGTTCCGCTTTTTGCATTCCGCTCCAAAACTGATGTTCCGCTCGGAGCGGAGGTGCGGACTCAGGTGCGGAAGTGCCCACCTCTGCTTGTTACAACGTCAAGTTTGTTGCCTCGCTTTGTTGACATGTGCTTATTTGCTTACTTGTTTGAATTTCTTTAGTTACCGCAACGTGTATCTGCACCTTTGCAAGATTCCCAAATTGCAAGAATTTCTTCAAACGTTGTGTGTTTCCTATTCTACTGACGTTTGGGTTTGTTCTCGAAGAGGAATTCCGCGAGACGCCACACACCCAATTTAATTTCGTGCCGTTTTCTCTTTCACATTGCGATTGCATAGGCCTATCGAATCACTATTTGCTGATCACTTTTCAGTTAGTAGACTATAATGAATCTAAGAAAGCTATAAACTCTTCGCTTTGGCAAAAACGCTGGGTCAGACCTACCTTTTTCGCCGATTTCTCTTGAATTTGAAATATCGCTGAGAAGTAAGAACTGCTCTACCAGGGGCGTATTCTCCATACATGCATTGCATGCATTGCCGATTGCCATTCAACCAAAGAAAATCCCATAAGGACGAAACGCGTCGCGAGGATGAGGCTTCGTTGAGTCATTATTGTTGTAATTTGCATTGTAATGTGTTTTGTAGATTGGTGCATTGTATTCACAATCAACTGAGTATGCGTTTGATTTCTATAGAGTGGTTAACTGTCATAATAATGTTTTTGAAAAAATATCTAAAAAATTTTCTCGATTTCATTTTTGAGAACTTTCTCCGAGTCAGAAAAACATTAAATATGGAGACCATTTTGAATATTAATAAATGGCAACACCTAAAAGTAGCCGCGCGGACGACCGCATAGGCATGCAATATTCGAAGTTGCTTTTTTGTCCCGCATCTAGTTGTACTGGCAGATTGGCGCTAAATCCGCGAATAACTACGTAAGAAGGCATGCAATCGTCAAATTGCATGCCTGTGCGGTCTACGCGGTAAGACGACGCAGTAACTGGTAAATATGATTGAATTTTGCAACTAGAGATGAGCGAATAGTAATCATTCGTTAAAAAGTAACGGTTTACAAGAAGTATCGGATAGTAACAGATTCGTTTTGTCAAAATACCGATTCCAAATTGTATTCATTTGCCATCTACATTCTACAATATAAGATACTCGAAATGAAAACCAGGCGAAAAATACTGGTTTGAACCGGCTTATGTCGCAATTTTTCTTGCTTTTCACTTCACCTCGAAAGCAGCGGAACTATAAATACCGTGGTTGAATCTATGTTATCATCATTGACTTATTGCGATCAAGGCTGTAGAAATGTCAGCGCTACAGTCAAATCTCAATAGGCCTACTATGCCGCTTTTGATCGTCCCAACGAAATTCAATAAAAAATAAAGTTACTGTGCCATCCCTTACTCTCGATACTATGCCCCGTGAGATTTATGAATGATTAGTAAAAAGAGCCTAGTGACGAGTCAATATACTACAGTAGCCTATGCCACGTTTAGTTTTTGTACTGTGTTGCATAACTACAGCACAGAAGCCTACAGCACTTTCGAAGTCAAAATTTCGTTTCAAATCGAAATTTTACCCAAAATGTTAACTAAGAAGCACAAGCGAACTGACTTAAACCAAGCGAGAAAACGACTCCTAGTTGGTAATCAACTAATCATTATAGGACTCGAATCCTGTAATGATTAGGCTACTATGCACCAGATATTTTTTCTCTGCTTGTGAGCGTCAAGCCAGACAAAAGAGAAAAAAGATTCGTTTGCCGTGTGCTTGTCTGCTTGATAATGGGAATCGTTAGTGAGTCGAATCCTTAATGATTACTAAGCATTAGCAGATATTTTCTCTCTACTTGTGAGCGTCATTGGCAAACAAAAGAGAAAAAATATTCGTCGCTTGGTAATTGTTTTGATTCTGCTGCTCTTTTTAGATTTTCATAGATTTTGATTTGCGATTACTAGGACAACCAGATTTTGACCTAAAAAATTTAAAATTTTGACGTTGTTTTTGACATAAAAATTTTATCACAAAAAAAGCGACAACATGTTTAAGCAAGTAAAAATAATGAATAATGCTGAATAGTTTTTTATGAACGAAGTACAACAAAACCAACGAACAAAATAGCACTAAAATTGTTTCAATCAAAGTAGTCCAAAGGGACAAAATAACTTTTTTTCGGTCCAAACAAGTTAAAAAAAGTCCAAATTTTGCGAATTTGTACCCAAGATTGTCCAATCTGGCAACCACGCTTTTCTTTACTGTTAGAATTAAGCTAATCCTCAAAACTCGATCTCCGGCTACTGCGATATAACAATGAAGTTCTGGAATTATTCGAAAACGATTGTCTCGTCAAAAACACAGTTTACTACTTTTATACTCGAATGGTGTTTTAATGCGCTTATGTTGAAAAAGACTACCAGTTTACTTTCCACAAGCTGGCAGCCAATGATTACGACGTAATTTGTTTCATCTAATCATTGAACAATGCATATTTAACAATATAAACGATGCAGATTTTGCATCTTGACTTAAAAAGCAGATTTTGACCATATTTTGACCCAACGCAACATTTTGACCTTATTTTGACTTAATAACTTTTAAACTGCGCCTAGTTTGAAGCTAAAACATGCTTAGCTGAAGTTTAATGACTTTCTGAGCCAGGTAATAATATTTGACTTTATTGACTTTTGGTTGCCCTAGTGATTACCTAAACGAATACAAGTAACGGATAAAAAGTATCAAATATCTTTTCTAAACTAATCACTTGGAACCGTTACTCAAAAGTAACGGTTAAGCACATCTCTATTTGCAACTGATCATATGCGGTAGTCTTTTCAATACGGCACCATGGTGCTACAGATTTACTGTGTATGATACTGGTAAATAAGCTACAAAGCTAGTTTAAAAATAATAGGCTGGGAGACTGAGATCAAGCTCCAAAATATAAGCAAGCAGGAATTTAGTTGTAATAGGTCTAGTTTAGGGGTACCGGTATTGTGTACCTTACCGGTACGGGTTCATAGGGGTTAGATCTGGTACCCAGCCCCAAGGTTCAGTTTTGTTAGGATTATATTTGGTTAGGCTTAAATTTAGTTAGGATTGGGTTCGGTTAGGGCTAGATTTGGTTAGGGTCAGGTTGTAGGTTAGGTTAAAGTCATGGGTAAGGTTAAGGTCAAAGGTTAGTTTAAGGTTGGCAGACTGAAAAAGTGTGGGGGCTGTTTCTGGACATGACTCGTTTGAAGTACCGGTAGGTTGACTTACCAAACTATGGGGTCTGAGATATCGGTACCGGTAAATGTATATCGGTAATGCAGATAAAAGAACATCATCTTAATGAAATTAAGATTCATTGTACGGATACTGGATAGAATATTGGTACCGGTAGGTGCAGTGTTACAGTTTATGGTACAGGTACTTAAGTAAAATTAATTTTCATCAAGCTTTAAACCGAGACAATGAACCAAGCCCAAGTCACAGCTTCAAGTTTGTCCACCAATAATATTGTTGAAAAGTTGAAACAAAAAAAAAAGTCTCGTCAGCCTTGCTACGCACAGCCAATCCAGGCTTAACTCATTCCAAACTGTAAGGACACTTTTTTGCATTGCTTTACCTGGACATCTCGACTTCATCTCTTTTCTAGGTTGTGCCCTATTTTTAGCAGGCGACTGGCCCCAAACAACGATACCCAATGAAAGAGCCTATAACTACTAACCCCAAACTAAGTTACCGGTAGCCTAACTAGCCCACATCACTAGAAGCCCCCATGGCAACCCACTCATTTGCAGCTGCAGACGCGTTTCGACCTTATTATGGTCTCATCAGTGCAGCATAGCAACCTCCCACTTTCCTGAAAAAAAAAAAAAAATTCTAACCTTCAAAAGAACGACACACCCCAAATCTAAGCCTCTACTCGTTCTGCTCAAGGTAGAACATATGAAATAAAACCTTCAAGAAATTAGTACATGCTGGATTATGATGTCACAGATTCCCTGTAAATAATCGACAAGAATAGGTGGGCATTGATCCCGTACCTTGCGAGTGGGAGTCCATCACAGTAACCACTGCACCTCTTCACTGTTGCCATGCATTCGTAAAATTTTAGTACTTACACTTTCTTTACGCATCACGTGACTCTCAAAAACGCTGTAGCGGTTTGTTGAAAATGATTTTTCGCGTATTTAGCTTCTCGTACTTTTAATTCTAATGCGTTAAAAGAGGTGTATTCGCGCGTTAAAAGCCCGTCTACACTATGCTTATTTTAAGCGCTTAAGCTTGAAAGCCCAGACTTTCTGTCGCCAATCTTCGTTTCTTTATTATCACTGTCGGAGCAATCGGATTGCTCGCTTACTTGAAGAAATAATAAAGAGAAAAAAGATGGAGCTGCTTAAGCGCTTAAAAAGCTCGTAGTGTAGACCGGGCTTAACAGTTGACAATTCACACCACTGTAATTCTGGCGAAATAAAAGAGAGAAGCAAAAATGAAAGAAAAAAAGAAAAAAAAAAGTGCCGTGTGCAAAAACAAACAAACCAAACAACCGCTTCTTCGCAATGCAAAATCAAAAAAAAAATAATTACAATTTCCGACGCATGGTCGTCTTGTTATACATGTTCATTACAAAGTAGACAAAATTCCCTTTCGCATGGATATTGTCAAGTTGATGGCAACGTGCAACAACCACCATCAAAACGACTTTGAACTTGAGCGAAATAATCCAAAACGTTTCACGCGTCGTTTTTCCTCAAACAAGCAAAAGTGGGGTCGGAATAAGTCAATATTGCGACACTTTCCGACACATGGTCGTCTTATTTTAAACGTTCATTACAAAGTAGACAAAATTCCCTTTCGCATGGATATTGTCAAGTTGATGGCAACGTGCAACAACCACCATCAGAATGACTTTGAACTTGAGCGAAATAATCCAAAACGTTTCACGCGTCGTTTTTCCTCAAACAAGCAAAAGTGGGGTCGGAATAAGTCAATATTGCGACACTTTCCGACACATGGTCGTCTTATTTTAAACGTTCATTACAAAGTAGACAAAATTCCCTTTCGCATGGATATTGTCAAGTTGATGGCAACGTGCAACAACCACCATCAGAACGACTTTGAACTTGAGCGAAATAATCCAAAACGTTTCACGCGTCGTTTTTCCTCAAACAAGCAAAAGTGGGGTCGGAATAAGTCAATATTGCGACACTTTCCGACACATGGTCGTCTTATTTTAAACGTTCATTACAAAGTAGACAAAATTCCCTTTCGCATGGATATTGTCAAGTTGATGGCAACGTGCAACAACCACCATCAGAATGACTTTGAACTTGAGCGAAATAATCCAAAACGTTTCACGCGTCGTTTTTTCTAAAGTAATCAAAAGTGGGGTCGGAATAAGTCAATATTGCGACACTTTCCGACACATGGTCGTCTTATTTTAAACGTTCATTACAAAGTAGACAAAATTCCCTTTCGCATGGATATTGTCAAGTTGATGGCAACGTGCAACAACCACCATCAGAACGACTTTGAACTTGAGCGAAATAATCCAAAACGTTTCACGTGTCGTTTTTCCTCAAACAAGCAAAAGTGGGGTCGGAATAAGTCAATATTGCGACACTTTCCGACACATGGTCGTCTTATTTTAAACGTTCATTACAAAGTAGACAAAATTCCCTTTCGCATGGATATTGTCAAGTTGATGGCAACGTGCAACAACCACCATCAGAATGACTTTGAACTTGAGCGAAATAATCCAAAACGTTTCACGCGTCGTTTTTTCTAAAGTAATCAAAAGTGGGGTCGGAATAAGTCAATATTGCGACACTTTCCGACACATGGTCGTCTTATTTTAAACGTTCATTACAAAGTAGACAAAATTCCCTTTCGCATGGATATTGTCAAGTTGATGGCAACGTGCAACAACCACCATCAGAATGACTTTGAACTTGAGCGAAATAATCCAAAACGTTTCACGCGTCGTTTTTCCTCAAACAAGCAAAAGTGGGGTCGGAATAAGTCAATATTGCGACACTTTCCGACACATGGTCGTCTTATTTTAAACGTTCATTACAAAGTAGACAAAATTCCCTTTCGCATGGATATTGTCAAGTTGATGGCAACGTGCAACAACCACCATCAGAATGACTTTGAACTTGAGCGAAATAATCCAAAACGTTTCACGCGTCGTTTTTTCTAAAGTAATCAAAAGTGGGGTCGGAATAAGTCAATATTGCGACACTTTCCGACACATGGTCGTCTTATTTTAAACGTTCATTACAAAGTAGACAAAATTCCCTTTCGCATGGATATTGTCAAGTTGATGGCAACGTGCAACAACCACCATCAGAATGACTTTGAACTTGAGCGAAATAATCCAAAACGTTTCACGCGTCGTTTTTCCTCAAACAAGCAAAAGTGGGGTCGGAATAAGTCAATATTGCGACACTTTCCGACACATGGTCGTCTTATTTTAAACGTTCATTACAAAGTAGACAAAATTCCCTTTCGCATGGATATTGTCAAGTTGATGGCAACGTGCAACAACCACCATCAGAATGACTTTGAACTTGAGCGAAATAATCCAAAACGTTTCACGCGTCGTTTTTCCTCAAACAAGCAAAAGTGGGGTCGGAATAAGTCAATATTGCGACACTTTCCGACACATGGTCGTCTTATTTTAAACGTTCATTACAAAGTAGACAAAATTCCCTTTCGCATGGATATTGTCAAGTTGATGGCAACGTGCAACAACCACCATCAGAATGACTTTGAACTTGAGCGAAATAATCCAAAACGTTTCACGCGTCGTTTTTTCTCAAACAAGCAAAAGTGGGGTCGGAATAAGTCAATATTGCGACACTTTCCGACACATGGTCGTCTTATTTTAAACGTTCATTACAAAGTAGACAAAATTCCCTTTCGCATGGATATTGTCAAGTTGATGGCAACGTGCAACAACCACCATCAAAACGACTTTGAACTTGAGCGAAATAATCCAAAACGTTTCACGCGTCGTTTTTCCTCAAACAAGCAAAAGTGGGGTCGGAATAAGTCAATATTGCGACACTTTCCGACACATGGTCGTCTTATTTTAAACGTTCATTACAAAGTAGACAAAATTCCCTTTCGCATGGATATTGTCAAGTTGATGGCAACGTGCAACAACCACCATCAGAATGACTTTGAACTTGAGCGAAATAATCCAAAACGTTTCACGCGTCGTTTTTCCTCAAACAAGCAAAAGTGGGGTCGGAATAAATCAATATTGCGACACTTTCCGACACATGGTCGTCTTATTTTAAACGTTCATTACAAAGTAGACAAAATTCCCTTTCGCATGGATATTGTCAAGTTGATGGCAGCGTGCAACAACCACCATCAGAATGACTTTGAACTTGAGCGAAATAATCCAAAACGTTTCACGCGTCGTTTTTCCTCAAACAAGCAAAAGTGGGGTCGGAATAAATCAATATTGCGACACTTTCCGACACATGGTCGTCTTATTTTAAACGTTCATTACAAAGTAGACAAAATTCCCTTTCGCATGGATATTGTCAAGTTGATGGCAACGTGCAACAACCACCATCAGAATGACTTTGAACTTGAGCGAAATAATCCAAAACGTTTCACGCGTCGTTTTTCCTCAAACAAGCAAAAGTGGGGTCGGAATAAGTCAATATTGCGACACTTTCCGACACATGGTCGTCTTATTTTAAACATTCATTACAAAGTAGACAAAATTCCCTTTCGCATGGATATTGTCAAGTTGATGGCAACGTGCAACAACCACCATCAGAATGACTTTGAACTTGAGCGAAATAATCCAAAACGTTTCACGCGTCGTTTTTTCTAAAGTAATCAAAAGTGGGGTCGGAATAAGTCAATATTGCGACACTTTCCGACACATGGTCGTCTTATTTTAAACGTTCATTACAAAGTAGACAAAATTCCCTTTCGCATGGATATTGTCAAGTTGATGGCAACGTGCAACAACCACCATCAGAATGACTTTGAACTTGAGCGAAATAATCCAAAACGTTTCACGCGTCGTTTTTCCTCAAACAAGCAAAAGTGGGGTCGGAATAAGTCAATATTGCGACACTTTCCGACACATGGTCGTCTTATTTTAAACGTTCATTACAAAGTAGACAAAATTCCCTTTCGCATGGATATTGTCAAGTTGATGGCAACGTGCAACAACCACCATCAGAATGACTTTGAACTTGAGCGAAATAATCCAAAACGTTTCACGCGTCGTTTTTTCTCAAACAAGCAAAAGTGGGGTCGGAATAAGTCAATATTGCGACACTTTCCGACACATGGTCGTCTTATTTTAAACGTTCATTACAAAGTAGACAAAATTCCCTTTCGCATGGATATTGTCAAGTTGATGGCAACGTGCAACAACCACCATCAGAATGACTTTGAACTTGAGCGAAATAATCCAAAACGTTTCACGTGTCGTTTTTCCTCAAACAAGCAAAAGTGGGGTCGGAATAAGTCAATATTGCGACACTTTCCGACACATGGTCGTCTTATTTTAAACGTTCATTACAAAGTAGACAAAATTCCCTTTCGCATGGATATTGTCAAGTTGATGGCAACGTGCAACAACCACCATCAGAATGACTTTGAACTTGAGCGAAATAATCCAAAACGTTTCACGCGTCGTTTTTCCTCAAACAAGCAAAAGTGGGGTCGGAATAAGTCAATATTGCGACACTTTCCGACACATGGTCGTCTTATTTTAAACGTTCATTACAAAGTAGACAAAATTCCCTTTCGCATGGATATTGTCAAGTTGATGGCAACGTGCAACAACCACCATCAGAATGACTTTGAACTTGAGCGAAATAATCCAAAACGTTTCACGCGTCGTTTTTCCTCAAACAAGCAAAAGTGGGGTCGGAATAAGTCAATATTGCGACACTTTCCGACACATGGTCGTCTTATTTTAAACGTTCATTACAAAGTAGACAAAATTCCCTTTCGCATGGATATTGTCAAGTTGATGGCAACGTGCAACAACCACCATCAGAATGACTTTGAACTTGAGCGAAATAATCCAAAACGTTTCACGCGTCGTTTTTCCTCAAACAAGCAAAAGTGGGGTCGGAATAAGTCAATATTGCGACACTTTCCGACACATGGTCGTCTTATTTTAAACATTCATTACAAAGTAGACAAAATTCCCTTTCGCATGGATATTGTCAAGTTGATGGCAACGTGCAACAACCACCATCAGAATGACTTTGAACTTGAGCGAAATAATCCAAAACGTTTCACGCGTCGTTTTTTCTAAAGTAATCAAAAGTGGGGTCGGAATAAGTCAATATTGCGACACTTTCCGACACATGGTCGTCTTATTTTAAACGTTCATTACAAAGTAGACAAAATTCCCTTTCGCATGGATATTGTCAAGTTGATGGCAACGTGCAACAACCACCATCAGAATGACTTTGAACTTGAGCGAAATAATCCAAAACGTTTCACGCGTCGTTTTTCCTCAAACAAGCAAAAGTGGGGTCGGAATAAGTCAATATTGCGACACTTTCCGACACATGGTCGTCTTATTTTAAACGTTCATTACAAAGTAGACAAAATTCCCTTTCGCATGGATATTGTCAAGTTGATGGCAACGTGCAACAACCACCATCAGAATGACTTTGAACTTGAGCGAAATAATCCAAAACGTTTCACGCGTCGTTTTTTCTCAAACAAGCAAAAGTGGGGTCGGAATAAGTCAATATTGCGACACTTTCCGACACATGGTCGTCTTATTTTAAACGTTCATTACAAAGTAGACAAAATTCCCTTTCGCATGGATATTGTCAAGTTGATGGCAACGTGCAACAACCACCATCAGAATGACTTTGAACTTGAGCGAAATAATCCAAAACGTTTCACGTGTCGTTTTTCCTCAAACAAGCAAAAGTGGGGTCGGAATAAGTCAATATTGCGACACTTTCCGACACATGGTCGTCTTATTTTAAACGTTCATTACAAAGTAGACAAAATTCCCTTTCGCATGGATATTGTCAAGTTGATGGCAACGTGCAACAACCACCATCAGAATGACTTTGAACTTGAGCGAAATAATCCAAAACGTTTCACGCGTCGTTTTTCCTCAAACAAGCAAAAGTGGGGTCGGAATAAGTCAATATTGCGACACTTTCCGACACATGGTCGTCTTATTTTAAACGTTCATTACAAAGTAGACAAAATTCCCTTTCGCATGGATATTGTCAAGTTGATGGCAACGTGCAACAACCACCATCAGAATGACTTTGAACTTGAGCGAAATAATCCAAAACGTTTCACGCGTCGTTTTTCCTCAAACAAGCAAAAGTGGGGTCGGAATAAGTCAATATTGCGACATTTTCCGACACATGGTCGTCTTATTTTAAACGTTCATTACAAAGTAGACAAAATTCCCTTTCGCATGGATATTGTCAAGTTGATGGCAACGTGCAACAACCACCATCAGAATGACTTTGAACTTGAGCGAAATAATCCAAAACGTTTCACGCGTCGTTTTTTCTCAAACAAGCAAAAGTGGGGTCGGAATAAGTCAATATTGCGACACTTTCCGACACATGGTCGTCTTATTTTAAACGTTCATTACAAAGTAGACAAAATTCCCTTTCGCATGGATATTGTCAAGTTGATGGCAACGTGCAACAACCACCATCAAAACGACTTTGAACTTGAGCGAAATAATCCAAAACGTTTCACGCGTCGTTTTTCCTCAAACAAGCAAAAGTGGGGTCGGAATAAGTCAATATTGCGACACTTTCCGACACATGGTCGTCTTATTTTAAACGTTCATTACAAAGTAGACAAAATTCCCTTTCGCATGGATATTGTCAAGTTGATGGCAACGTGCAACAACCACCATCAGAATGACTTTGAACTTGAGCGAAATAATCCAAAACGTTTCACGCGTCGTTTTTCCTCAAACAAGCAAAAGTGGGGTCGGAATAAGTCAATATTGCGACACTTTCCGACACATGGTCGTCTTATTTTAAACGTTCATTACAAAGTAGACAAAATTCCCTTTCGCATGGATATTGTCAAGTTGATGGCAACGTGCAACAACCACCATCAGAATGACTTTGAACTTGAGCGAAATAATCCAAAACGTTTCACGCGTCGTTTTTCCTCAAACAAGCAAAAGTGGGGTCGGAATAAGTCAATATTGCGACACTTTCCGACACATGGTCGTCTTATTTTAAACGTTCATTACAAAGTAGACAAAATTCCCTTTCGCATGGATATTGTCAAGTTGATGGCAACGTGCAACAACCACCATCAGAATGACTTTGAACTTGAGCGAAATAATCCAAAACGTTTCACGCGTCGTTTTTCCTCAAACAAGCAAAAGTGGGGTCGGAATAAGTCAATATTGCGACACTTTCCGACACATGGTCGTCTTATTTTAAACGTTCATTACAAAGTAGACAAAATTCCCTTTCGCATGGATATTGTCAAGTTGATGGCAACGTGCAACAACCACCATCAGAATGACTTTGAACTTGAGCGAAATAATCCAAAACGTTTCACGCGTCGTTTTTTCTCAAACAAGCAAAAGTGGGGTCGGAATAAGTCAATATTGCGACACTTTCCGACACATGGTCGTCTTATTTTAAACGTTCATTACAAAGTAGACAAAATTCCCTTTCGCATGGATATTGTCAAGTTGATGGCAACGTGCAACAACCACCATCAAAACGACTTTGAACTTGAGCGAAATAATCCAAAACGTTTCACGCGTCGTTTTTCCTCAAACAAGCAAAAGTGGGGTCGGAATAAGTCAATATTGCGACACTTTCCGACACATGGTCGTCTTATTTTAAACGTTCATTACAAAGTAGACAAAATTCCCTTTCGCATGGATATTGTCAAGTTGATGGCAACGTGCAACAACCACCATCAGAATGACTTTGAACTTGAGCGAAATAATCCAAAACGTTTCACGCGTCGTTTTTCCTCAAACAAGCAAAAGTGGGGTCGGAATAAGTCAATATTGCGACACTTTCCGACACATGGTCGTCTTATTTTAAACGTTCATTACAAAGTAGACAAAATTCCCTTTCGCATGGATATTGTCAAGTTGATGGCAACGTGCAACAACCACCATCAGAATGACTTTGAACTTGAGCGAAATAATCCAAAACGTTTCACGCGTCGTTTTTCCTCAAACAAGCAAAAGTGGGGTCGGAATAAGTCAATATTGCGACACTTTCCGACACATGGTCGCTAACCGACAAAAATGTGCAACAAATGAAAACACGACGAAAAGCTTATTTTATCATACACGAAATTTACCAAAATTGCAATCTTGCAAAGCTGTCTGAACGGATCTTCACAATCGAATCAATGAAATTACATCAAACATTATATTAATAATTTAAGCATGTGTAAAACCGTAATACCGATAACAGTTTGGCGACAGCATACACCTCCCTGGTACCACCAACAGTTACGAACTTCCATCTCTCAATTATCTGAGTTATCTCTTTTTGAGTGTAAAGTACTGTAGAATCGCGCAAAAAAGCAAGAAGCAAAAATTGACCTAATAAAAAAAAAATGATCTAAAAAACAAAAATTTGACATTTATTTACTTTATAACTTCATCAATACTGATCCTACGACCGTGAAATTTTATTTCCACATTGTTAAAGTTATTATCTACTTCCAAAAAAAAGTTGACTTTATTGACCGTGAATCGTCCTACTGATCAGAGTTACATGTAACAAACAATGTCCCACCAAGGTTAAAAATAACAAAAAAACACGATCAAAATAAAGCACTGAACCAATTTTTAACATAATGAAAATGTGTAGTTATAGGTATTTAGGTAGGCGTACTAGCTTAATTTTAGTAACAATTAATCATCGGTTCCAGTTTAGTAGTGATTTAGCTGCTTCATTAGGTAGAAAAAATTCAAAACCATTAAACAACTCAACCAGAAAAGAGAACTTGCACAAGCTCATAAAAGCTTGATCTGGGGTGCCCAACCAGTTGATCGCAATCTACCGGTCCATTTGTGGATGCTTGGCTGTCGATTGCGAGCCGATTTGGCATGTACACACATTAGGTTGGTCACCAACATTTACAGTTCATGTAACGCGTCCGGGCAGTGAAAATCTGTTTGTAGCTCTTTACATAAATTTTGGTGGAATTCGGAACATGTGAAGGATTGAGGACCGTTTTTTTATACTTCACCGCATTTTCTTCTACGGTTTGCGTGTTACCCATGATCAGTAACGACTTTCACGAGAATTCGGAGTAGTTTGGCCTAAAGTGTTTGGCAGCTGGAAGAATTGGCAGCCATTATGCTTCTACTGGTCCATCGTCCATGACTGCTGTAAAGGTTTGCGAACGCTGATATAAAATACTGTTAAAAATAAACTTCAAACATTGAAAATTTTACCACATTTCACGTTGACCTAGTGAATAATAGCTGAGTGATTTTTAAAAGAAGAGTGATTCTTCGTTGGTTAAAAGCGCCATAAAAAGTATTTGCTTCGTTAAGTATGTACGTTGCGGGCATTAATCACGTCGCACTCCGTGCATAATTTTTTCGATTGTCAGGGGGGTTTAAATGATTCAGGGGGGGCTAAAAAAAGTCCAGGGGGGGCTTGAGCTCTCCATGGCACCCTACTTCCCGCGCCTATGCCTAAATACCGGGACCTATAACCGGTACTTAAGTCAGTTTCACCAAAATAGAGTTCTGCAGCGCTGTTGTACTACACGTAACCTGCCAGAGCAATTGGATGGAATGTGACGTAATAATGAACATTCTTAAAAAAACGATATTAAATCTACAACTTCGGTAATGAGAACCTCCGCATATAACAGCGCGAAAAAAAAAGGCATAAGTTGCTAAAAATTTGTCTCAAGTTTAAATAGAAACTCAAAGTTATTCTGACTGCCACAGGCGCTTGTGGTATTTTGCCTTAATCTTGACAGTATTTATGCCAAAAAAATTGCATAGTCTTTTTAACGACATTGAAAACGTAAATTGGCTCGAAAATAGGATCATATGTGCAAACTTCCAGGTTACTCAGTCTGCTAAGACGCTCACATCTCAAGTTACTCAGGTTGACATGATTTGGGTAAACGACTTGGAGAAAAGCTACAAATAAACTGGTTAAGCCCGAGTCACACGGGGCTAATTTATAAGCCGCTAATGCACTATCTGCTAATAAATTAGCTAACTCGCTCGTCACTGGCAAGATAAAAACAATTCAAGCGTTATGACATCACAAATTGATAAAGCGGATAACAATATAAGATCCACATGCCATGGTCAGTGACTTCTCTAAGAAGTCAATGCCATGGTACACTCTACGTTCTACTGTACAAGTCTATACAAAAACTAAAAAGATGTCGAAAAAGCAAGGGTTAAAATGGAGTCGAAATGCGGTAATTCTTATTGATTTCTTGAACATTTATGGAAAATATGAAATTTTTGGGACACAAAGAATCAAATATCTTTTCTTATAAAAACGCCAGGAAGCACAGTTTTAAAAGATTATTTCAGGAACTAAAAAATGCTGTCAAGAGCTACAAATTCCGGATGAAGAAACTTTAAAAAAAAAAAAGAAAAAACAACAAAGACTGCGTTAGAATCGAGTAAACCAAAACCAAGAAAAAGCGGTTGTGAAACAGATGACGTCTACAAATCCAAGCTTGTATGCAGTGGGGTCGCGAGAAATTTAAGGGGGAAGGGGCAATAGTTTTTACATTCTTTCAAGCGCTTTTTGTTTTTTGGCATAACTACTGTATTTTAAAACTGTTTGAGAAACAAGAATGGCTTTATTTATGGCTAGCTATATGTTGATAGTTGGATGGGCCTAGAACATTCCTGTGCAAAACCAAGTTCGATGTTTAACGTTTACTGCCCCCGCAGTAACCGTATTTTAACCAAATTAATTTTACTTGTGGTAGATATAAATACTTTTGTTATGATATGCTTTCGTTTGTATAGTAATTTTGCTCAACTTCAAAAGATTTAGATCGATTTATTATTATTTTACAAAGTTTTTTAATACTTTGTTTTTAAAATATCCCGGCGAAGGCGTTCACGATGGAACGCAGCTTCATTTAAGAACTCTTCTACCACATGCCTCTCTGAAGCCTGACTTTAGGGTTCGAAATTAAGCTCTTGAAAAAAGTCGTCTTTGACATGCCTAGCTGGACTGCTCTTGTCGTTGTTGTCTAAAGAACGGACTCTAAAGGACAGACATGCAGTGGGCTTAAGTCCATCTTCCTGAGTCTGCATTCCTAACTGTACCTGTAACCTACTACAGTAGATCTGTTTTATAATATAAAACTGAAAACAATCTCCCTGAGTCTGGTCTGATTAACTTCCCATGACAAAAACTTATCAAACTGCCAAAAATAGACAACTGCAATTACCACCACCAACAAAGATAAACATCAGATAACATCGCCGGCGCGGCATTGTCTTATTCAAACTGCTTTACATCACACCTTATAAACTAATATCAAAGTAAATAAACAACATATACTCGAAACTTTGAAGAAAACTGTCAAGCAGCTCCTCTCCCATCATTCTGCTGTCATTGTCTTCCTACCTCACGTATCTCCCGCTGAGAAGCCAATTATCAAAAATTGAAAAATTTACCATAAAGTTTTGTAGCTGTGCACGATCACTACAAGTTTTACTAGATGCTTTTTATCTCTTTCGGTCTTAAGACCTAACTAAAATTCAAGCCCCCAAAACCGCATATGGTCAAAACCAAAACCAAGACCATCTTGGCCAAAACCAAGACCAAAACCTTTTAAAAATGGTCTTAAGACCAAAACCGATCTTAAAACCTTCATCACTAAAAGTTTGCCAGCTTCGGATCGTTTCCTTGCAAAATCAGTAAATCTGTTAAACAATGTTGCACTTTGCCATCAACTTGACAATATCCATGCGAAAGGGAATTTTGTCTACTTTGTAATGAACGTTTAAAATAAGACGACCATGTGTCGGAAAGTGTCGCAATATTGATTTATTCCGACCCCACTTTTGCTTGTTTGAGGAAAAACGACGCGTGAAACGTTTTGGATTATTTCGCTCAAGTTCAAAGTCGTTCTGATGGTGGTTGTTGCACGTTGCCATCAACTTGACAATATCCATGCGAAAGGGAATTTTGTCTACTTTGTAATGAACGTTTAAAATAAGACGACCATGTGTCGGAAAGTGTCGCAATATTGACTTATTCCGACCCCACTTTTGATTACTTTAGAAAAAACGACGCGTGAAACGGTTTGGATTATTTCGCTCAAGTTCAAAGTCGTTCTGATGGTGGTTGTTGCACGTTGCCATCAACTTGACAATATCCATGCGAAAGGGAATTTTGTCTACTTTGTAATGAACGTTTAAAATAAGACGACCATGTGTCGGAAAGTGTCGCAATATTGATTTATTCCGACCCCACTTTTGCTTGTTTGAGGAAAAACGACGCGTGAAACGTTTTGGATTATTTCGCTCAAGTTCAAAGTCATTCTGATGGTGGTTGTTGCACGTTGCCATCAACTTGACAATATCCATGCGAAAGGGAATTTTGTCTACTTTGTAATGAACGTTTAAAATAAGACGACCATGTGTCGGAAAGTGTCGCAATATTGACTTATTCCGACCCCACTTTTGCTTGTTTGAGGAAAAACGACGCGTGAAACGTTTTGGATTATTTCGCTCAAGTTCAAAGTCATTCTGATGGTGGTTGTTGCACGTTGCCATCAACTTGACAATATCCATGCGAAAGGGAATTTTGTCTACTTTGTAATGAACGTTTAAAATAAGACGACCATGTGTCGGAAAGTGTCGCAATATTGACTTATTCCGACCCCACTTTTGATTACTTTAGAAAAAACGACGCGTGAAACGTTTTGGATTATTTCGCTCAAGTTCAAAGTCATTCTGATGGTGGTTGTTGCACGTTGCCATCAACTTGACAATATCCATGCGAAAGGGAATTTTGTCTACTTTGTAATGAACGTTTAAAATAAGACGACCATGTGTCGGAAAGTGTCGCAATATTGACTTATTCCGACCCCACTTTTGATTACTTTAGAAAAAACGACGCGTGAAACGTTTTGGATTATTTCGCTCAAGTTCAAAGTCGTTCTGATGGTGGTTGTTGCACGTTGCCATCAACTTGACAATATCCATGCGAAAGGGAATTTTGTCTACTTTGTAATGAACGTTTAAAATAAGACGACCATGTGTCGGAAAGTGTCGCAATATTGACTTATTCCGACCCCACTTTTGATTACTTTAGAAAAAACGACGCGTGAAACGGTTTGGATTATTTCGCTCAAGTTCAAAGTCGTTCTGATGGTGGTTGTTGCACGTTGCCATCAACTTGACAATATCCATGCGAAAGGGAATTTTGTCTACTTTGTAATGAACGTTTAAAATAAGATGACCATGTGTCGGAAAGTGTCGCAATATTGATTTATTCCGACCCCACTTTTGCTTGTTTGAGGAAAAACGACGCGTGAAACGTTTTGGATTATTTTGCTCAAGTTCAAAGTCATTCTGATGGTGGTTGTTGCACGTTGCCATCAACTTGACAATATCCATGCGAAAGGGAATTTTGTCTACTTTGTAATGAACGTTTAAAATAAGACGACCATGTGTCGGAAAGTGTCGCAATATTGACTTATTCCGACCCCACTTTTGCTTGTTTGAGGAAAAACGACGCGTGAAACGTTTTGGATTATTTCGCTCAAGTTCAAAGTCATTCTGATGGTGGTTGTTGCACGTTGCCATCAACTTGACAATATCCATGCGAAAGGGAATTTTGTCTACTTTGTAATGAACGTTTAAAATAAGACGACCATGTGTCGGAAAGTGTCGCAATATTGACTTATTCCGACCCCACTTTTGATTACTTTAGAAAAAACGACGCGTGAAACGTTTTGGATTATTTCGCTCAAGTTCAAAGTCGTTCTGATGGTGGTTGTTGCACGTTGCCATCAACTTGACAATATCCATGCGAAAGGGAATTTTGTCTACTTTGTAATGAACGTTTAAAATAAGACGACCATGTGTCGGAAAATGTCGCAATATTGACTTATTCCGACCCCACTTTTGATTACTTTAGAAAAAACGACGCGTGAAACGGTTTGGATTATTTCGCTCAAGTTCAAAGTCGTTCTGATGGTGGTTGTTGCACGTTGCCATCAACTTGACAATATCCATGCGAAAGGGAATTTTGTCTACTTTGTAATGAACGTTTAAAATAAGACGACCATGTGTCGGAAAGTGTCGCAATATTGATTTATTCCGACCCCACTTTTGCTTGTTTGAGGAAAAACGACGCGTGAAACGTTTTGGATTATTTTGCTCAAGTTCAAAGTCATTCTGATGGTGGTTGTTGCACGTTGCCATCAACTTGACAATATCCATGCGAAAGGGAATTTTGTCTACTTTGTAATGAACGTTTAAAATAAGACGACCATGTGTCGGAAAGTGTCGCAATATTGACTTATTCCGACCCCACTTTTGCTTGTTTGAGGAAAAACGACGCGTGAAACGTTTTGGATTATTTCGCTCAAGTTCAAAGTCATTCTGATGGTGGTTGTTGCACGTTGCCATCAACTTGACAATATCCATGCGAAAGGGAATTTTGTCTACTTTGTAATGAACGTTTAAAATAAGACGACCATGTGTCGGAAAGTGTCGCAATATTGACTTATTCCGACCCCACTTTTGCTTGTTTGAGGAAAAACGACGCGTGAAACGTTTTGGATTATTTCGCTCAAGTTCAAAGTCATTCTGATGGTGGTTGTTGCACGTTGCCATCAACTTGACAATGTCCATGCGAAAGGGAATTTTGTCTACTTTGTAATGAACGTTTAAAATAAGACGACCATGTGTCGGAAAGTGTCGCAATATTGACTTATTCCGACCCCACTTTTGCTTGTTTGAGGAAAAACGACGCGTGAAACGTTTTGGATTATTTCGCTCAAGTTCAAAGTCATTCTGATGGTGGTTGTTGCACGTTGCCATCAACTTGACAATATCCATGCGAAAGGGAATTTTGTCTACTTTGTAATGAACATGTATAACAAGACGACCATGTGTCGGAAATTGTAATTATTTTCTTCTGATTTTGCATTGCGAAGAAGCAGTTGTTTGGTTTGTTTGTTTTTGCACACGGCACTTTTTTTTCTTTTTTTCTTTCAATTTTGCTTCTCTTTTTTATTTCGCCAGAATTACAGTGGTCAATTCACACTGAGACGTTGAAACTAGAAATTTGGTTTGTTCGATTATGACATCATAGACAAAAACTGTCTAAGCTTCGGCTAATGTAGTAGTAGTAGTAGTAGTGTGTTTTATTCAACGACCATCAAAGTACATAGAAACAACGCATATCACGACATTCGGCCGAAAAAAAGGTAACAGCGACAAAACGCGAACCGTTAAAGCATGCAATATACAACCCTACAATAAATTTAAAAACTAAAAGAAGCATGGTCAGTTGGTCACTGCACCTAAAGCATAATATAGCTTATGAGCCAAAAAGAAATCAAACAAAATTGTGTAATAAAGACAAATTTGGAGAAAGCAAGCAACACGTGCCAAGCATTTGAGACAAATTTACACATTTCCCAAGCGAGGATGGGCTAGGCCAAACTGCCAGCACTTCAAAATTTCATAATTCACGTTTTACTCTAACAAGAAACTGCAAACGCAATGCAATTAGGCCTAGTGTGTAACAGATTTTTGTGGAAAAAGTCAGTTGATTTGCTTCATTCCTTTTAAGATTGTAGCTTCGTCAATTTGGAATACTTCACACTTTGATCACGTTCCGATTTCTTCGACACTGCTCTTCAACCCTTCAGAAATTTCTTAATCTGCAGTATACAAAAGCAAAGAGCAGAGAGAGGCCTTGATTGCATACGTATCATGATCTTTAGAAACAATAGTCGCTACTTAAGAGACATTAAATGAGCTTTAGTCAGCTTGTTGAAAGATTTGAGTGATTTACTTTCTCTAACCGATATCGGGATAGCATTCCAAGTACGTGGACCTCTATATTTCATTGATTGCTTGGTTAACTCTATGCGTCGGTATAGGGGAAATAGCTTTGATTGGCTTCTCGTATCATGTGTTTTTTCACTGATTGTGTTTTTATCTAACAATCCGTTAAAAACTATTGGCAGTTTATTATGCAAATACTTGTACATGAAATTAGCGGTTTCTAGTTCAGCCAATTGATTTATAGTCAGAATGCCGAGTTGCTGCATTGAATCTTTAACGCTCTCTCTTAAATCTAGTTTGAAAATTAACCGGACGAATTTATTCGCCGCACTTTGAAGTCTTTGCACCATTGTCTTATTTCCATTGCACCAAATTAATATACAATACTGAATGTGACTTTTGATCAACGAATTGTAAAGTGTAAACAGAATCTGCTTGTTCAAAAGGCTCTTAATTTTATTTACAACGCTGGTCGTTAATCTAATTTTTTGCAATAACACTTCCATATGCGGTTTCCATGATAGATGCTCATGAAGTATAATACCCAAAAACCTAACGTTACTCACTCTCTTTAAATTATTATTACGCAATTTTAAACTCGGAAGATTTCTAGGCAGTTTGCTATTCAGAGTACGAAACACAATGTAATTCGTTTTGCTGATATTTAGTGACAACTTATTAGCCGTAAGCCAGTGATCTACATTAATTAGTTCCTCATTGGCCACTCGAAACAGCTGGTTATAACAATTATCACTAAAAAATAAGTTAGTATCATCTGCGAACATTATAGTTTTACCAGTTGAAATACACCTAGAAAAGTCATTAACGTATATCAAGAAAAGTAGTGGTCCTAAAATAGAACCTTGAGGAACACCACAATTTAATAATAATTTGTCAGATAGATGATCATTACACAAAACTTGTTGAAAGCGATTACTTAAATAGCTGGAAAACCAGTCTAAGGGCAGACCTCTTACACCATAATGTTGTAGTTTACGAAGTAAAATATTATGATCTATGGTATCAAAGGCTTTAGACAAATCTAGGAATACACCAATAACTTTTTTCTTTTCTTCAAATGCATTAGTAATATTTTCAACTAGTAACGTGGCTGCGTGGCTGGTGGAATAATTTTTTCGAAAGCCAAACTGATTTTCATGAAAAAAATTTTGTCTGGTTAAGAAACTTAAAAGGCGCCGATATACTAACTTTTCTAAGATTTTTGAGAAAACTGGGAGCAAACTAATAGGTCTATAATTGTTCACGTCATGCCTTGCTCCTTTTTTGAAAATAGGTACAACTTTTGCAAGCTTGAATTTATTCAAAAATATACCGCTCCTTAAGGAAAGGTTAAATATGTGAGTTAGAATATATATAACATTATCGGGTGTTGATTTCAGAACTTTTGTTGGAATCCCATCCATACCACTGCTTGTTTTAGATTGCAATTCAGATATAATATTCTTTACTTCTCGTGGGGTTGTGGGGTAAAAGTACATTGAATTTGGGGTAGCTGGAGGTAAATAATCTCCGAAATGGTTTGGGGTAGAAGGTAATTTTTTGACCAGCTTGCTGCCTACTTCGACAAAGTGAAGATTAAAGTGATTAGCAATGGATTGAGCATCACTGGTCACCTCATTACCAATTTTAAGTGAAGTGCAGGATCCGGTTTTCACTTTCCCTAGAAGATTGTTTATAGCTTTCCATGTTTGTTTTAGGTTGCTTTTATGTTGCGCGAAAAGTGATGAATAATAACTGTCCTTTTTTATCTTCAGAGTGCGGAAATAACTGTTCCTCGCTTTGTTGTAGTTAACTTTAGCAATGAGAGTTTTCTTCTTAAGATATTTTTTAAACAATGTCTCCTTTTCTTGTAGAAGTATTTGCAAATCTTTATCAAACCAAGTTTTGTTTTTAGCATAATTTTTAACAGCAGTCAAAGGAAAACAATTTTCAAAGGCTCGGTTATACTCTTTCATGAAGCACGTGAATGACTCATTAACGTCACTTTTATTTAAGATCGGGAGTTCATCTATGTTTTCTAGCTCATGATAAAATTTAGACATATTATTATCATTGAAGCACCTAACTGTGGTGCAAGCAGAAGAATTATTCATACATAAATTAATACACATAAATATAGGAAGGTGGTCGGATATGGGATGCAGAAGAATATTAGATTTCACAGCATAACAAAAGGAGTTTGCCCATAATTGGTCTAATACAGTTGCAGTTGTATCGGTAATTCGAGTTGGTTTATTAATCACTGAGAAAAATGAGTGATTTAGCATTATTTCTGTAAACTCATAAACATGGGTATTTTCAGTAGTTTGGGCTAGATCATAGTTAAAGTCACCAAATATGTAACATTTTTCTTTTACATCTATTTTGCTAAGACAATTTTGAAGTTTAATCCTAAATTTTTCATTAGACATAGCATCATTAGCTGGTGATCGATAAATGGTTCCGCATAAAAATGATTCACCCTCCATTTTCAAATTTATAAAAAGTGATTCAAAAATTTTTTCATCCATTTCCACTAATTCATCACAAATATTAAAGTGGAATTTATCTTTTACATAGAATGCAACTCCACCTCCTTTACAACTGTTACGACAATTTGATACGAAATTATAGCCAATTAAGTTTTTATATGGGCCAGAGGATGATGGTTGTATCCATGTTTCTGTAAGTGAAATTACATCAGGTTTGCAGTTCATATTTGAAAGTAAGGCCTCAAGTTTGCTAAAATTAAGTGAGTTAACAATGGATCTTATGTTAAGGGACAATACTGTAAATGTATTCTTAAAGCTGTTGTTGGAAGTAATAGTTTGCAACTTGTGGGACTCAACATATTCTGTAAGGTTGGAGAGGTTGTCAACATCACAATCAGGAATACTAAATCGCTTATTTTCACGATTAAAAAATAAGTTAAAATCAATAGCATTTAAAGCTACATTTGAAGTACTGTTACTAGCACTACTCGCGACAAGAACGTGATCCTTAGGGCATAGTTTTGAAAATGTTCTAACTTTATTCATTTCCTTAGTAGGTTTACAGTCATTACAATATGCAGGTTGACAATACATTTTATCAGTTACAGATGACAGCTGGCAAGTTTGTATGTTCTTTTGGCACGCATTGCATTCAATTGCTTTTGTTTTTGGCATAAAAATGGTAAGTAACACTTAAACACAAAAGTGAGGAAATAAAAAGGCAAAATAGAAAATGTATGTACATACAACAAAACACAAATCTGGTCTTGGAGGTCAGCTAAAAGTAGGGCCCAGCAGAATTAGTTTCAGCAGTCTCGGTTTAATGACAAAACCAAATGAGTTGCACAAAACATAATGTCTCACCTAGAACAAGCCGTCCGCGTCTTCCAAAGCTTTACGCAGACGGGTTATTTTAGACGCAGAGGGCCTACTCTAGACGGACATTACTAAATACCGCTATAGCACTAATAGCACTAATAGGACTGATAGCACTAATAGGACTAATAGCACTAACAGGACTAATAGCACTAATAGGACTAATAGCACTAATAGGACTAATAGCACTAATAGCCGCATTATGGGACTAATAGCAGCAATATGCATTGGACTAATAGCACTAATAGGACTAATAGCACTAACAGGACTAATAGCACTAATAGGACTAATAGCACTAATAGGACTAATAGCACTAATAGCCGCATTATGGGACTAATAGCAGCAATATGCATTGGACTAATAGCACTAATAGGACTAATAGCACTAATAGCCGCATTATGGGACTAATAGCAGCAATATGCATTGGACTAATAGCACTAATAGGACAAATAGCACTAATAGGACTAATAGCACTAATAGGACTAATAGCACTAATAGCCGCATTATGGGACTAATAGCAGCAATATGCATTGGACTAATAGCACTAATAGCCGCATTATGGGACTAATAGCAGCAATATGCATTGGACTAATAGCACTAATAGGACTGATAGCACTAATAGGACTAATAGCACTAACAGGACTAATAGCACTAATAGGACTAATAGCACTAATAGGACTAATAGCACTAATAGGACTAATAGCCGCATTATGGGACTAATAGCAGCAATATGCATTGGACTAATAGCACTAATAGGACTAATAGCACTAATAGCCGCATTATGGGACTAATAGCAGCAATATGCATTGGACTAATAGCACTAATAGGACTAATAGCACTAATAGCCGCATTATGGGACTAATAGCAGCAATATGCATTGGACTAATAGCACTAATAGTCGCATTATGGGACTAATAGCAGCAATATGCATTGGACTAATAGCACTAATAGGACTAATAGCACTAATAGGACTAATAGCACTAATAGCCGCATTATGGGACTAATAGCAGCAATATGCATTGGACTAATAGGACTAATAGCCGCATTATGGGACTAATAGCAGCAATATGCATTGGACTAATAGCACTAATAGGACTAATAGCACTAATAGGACTAATAGCACTAACAGGACTAATAGCACTAATAGGACTAATAGCACTAATAGCCGCATTATGGGACTAATAGCAGCAATATGCATTGGACTAATAGCACTAATAGGACTAATAGCACTAATAGGACTAATAGCACTAACAGGACTAATAGCACTAATAGGACTAATAGCACTAATAGCCGCATTATGGGACTAATAGCAGCAATATGCATTGGACTAATAGCACTAATAGGACAAATAGCACTAACAGGACTAATAGCACTAATAGGACCAATAGCACTAATAGCCGCATTATGGGACTAATAGCAGCAATATGCATTGGACTAATAGCACTAATAGGACTAATAGCACTAATAGGACTAATAGCACTAACAGGACTAATAGCACTAATAGGACTAATAGCACTAATAGCCGCATTATGGGACTAATAGCACTAATAGCCGCATTATGGGACTAATAGCAGCAATATGCATTGGACTAATAGCACTAATAGCCGCATTATGGGATTAATAGCAGCAATATGCATTGGACTATTTTTGTTTGATGCAAAGAATTTATGCATATCAAGAACTTGTACAAAAGATTCATTTGAAAAAATACTACCCTAATAAATACAGTATATAAAAACAAAAAAGAATCACATTTCACTTTGACGCTCACTGCTGGTAAAATAACATTTGCAAAGTGTTCCCAGCATTGTCCACGAACTTATTGCTTTTAAAAATATAAAAGTATTTTTTTCACTTTTTTATCCAATATTAAAGAAAAATATGTATATATATATATATCTAGTCCCTGAATTACAAATGTCAATAACAGCAGATAATGGCGTTAATGCTTTTGTAACGTTTAAATTGCTGACCAAACCATTACACATTCAAATTTGGAATGAATTCTCTTGAACCTGAGCTGACAAGAATAAAAATTTTCGGCAAAGTTTTCCCTGGGTTTTAAGTATTTTGTTAAAGCTGCAGTACGCTTCTTTTGTGTATTTAGCATCATGCATCATGACTTGTGAAGAAAGAAACAAGCACATCACTCCAGTAGTGTTTTAAAATGAAAATAGAACTTTAAACTATCAATAAACCTACTGGTCAACTAACCTAAACACACAACTCCATGCTCTCATCAAAAAAAGTCATCCCTTAATGTGGCCTAAAACTTTTTTACAGCAATAATTGGATTTAGCCTACTTATCTTTCACTATTATGCAATAAAATTTGGTGATGCAAAGCAGACAAAAAAATTTGGTGATGCAAAGCAGACAAAAAGTTCTTGATAATGTACGCCACAAACATCTTCAGCATTATGCATTCTATGGCTTTCGGGTAACTTTGGGGGGACAATCAATTTTAAAGCTGTTTGCTTTTCATCTGTAAAAATAATGAAAGGTGTGAGCCGTATCCTTTTTGATAAAAACTTAAGTTGCAACTGCACGCTTAATGTTACATACTATCAGACTAGAATGATAACTACATAACTGCAGTTCCAAACGTAATTCTTAAATCAATAGTAAGAGAAATGGTTGCTGTTGCTTTACTGTAAAATCAGCTTTTTCATTAACTTAATTGAGTTTAACTGTGAAAGTAAAAATTGTTTAAAAATGAAACCAAAAGTGAAAACTTTACAGCACACATAAACTTTGTCAAGCATTGGGTGTATTTCAAATAAATAATCAATAATTGTAGAAATCAGTGTTGAAGATTCTTTTGGGTGAAACAGACTGTTGGGTTTTTTACAGATGAAAAGCAAACAGCTTTAAAATTGATTGTCCCCCCAAAGTTACCCGAAAGCCATAGAATGCATAATGCTGAAGATGTTTGTGGCGTACATTATCAAGAACTTTTTGTCTGCTTTGCATCACCAAATTTTTTTGTCTGCTTTGCATCACCAAATTTTATTGCATAATAGTGAAAGATAAGTAGGCTAAATCCAATTATTGCTGTAAAAAAGTTTTAGGCCACATTAAGGGATGACTTTTTTTGATGAGAGCATGGAGTTGTGTGTTTAGGTTAGTTGACCAGTAGGTTTATTGATAGTTTAAAGTTCTATTTTCATTTTAAAACACTACCTGGAGTGATGTGCTTGTTTCTTTCTTCACAAGTCATGATGCATGATGCTAAATACACAAAAGAAGCGTACTGCAGCTTTAACAAAATACTTAAAACCCAGGGAAAACTTTGCCGAAAATTTTTATTCTTGTCAGCTCAGGTTCAAGAGAATTCATTCCAAATTTGAATGTGTAATGGTTTGGTCAGCAATTTAAACGTTACAAAAGCATTAACGCCATTATCTGCTGTTATTGACATTTGTAATTCAGGGACTAGATATATATATATATACATATTTTTCTTTAATATTGGATAAAAAAGTGAAAAAAATACTTTTATATTTTAAAAGCAATAAGTTCGTGGACAATGCTGGGAACACTTTGCAAATGTTATTTTACCAGCAGTGAGCGTCAAAGTGAAATGTGATTCTTTTTTGTTTTTATATACTGTATTTATTAGGGTAGTATTTTTTCAAATGAATCTTTTGTACAAGTTCTTGATATGCATAAATTCTTTGCATCAAACAAAAATAGTCCAATGCATATTGCTGCTATTAATCCCATAATGCGGCTATTAGTGCTATTAGTCCAATGCATATTGCTGCTATTAGTCCCATAATGCGGCTATTAGTCCTATTAGTGCTATTAGTCCAATGCATATTGCTGCTATTAGTCCCATAATGCGGCTATTAGTGCTATTAGTCCTAATAGTGCTTTTAGTCCTATTAGTGCTATTAGTCCTATTAGTGCTATTAGTCCTATTAGTGCTATTAGTCCTATTAGTGCTATTAGTCCTATTAGTGCTATTAGTGCTATTAGTCCAATGCATATTGCTGCTATTAGTCCCATAATGCGGCTATTAGTGCTATTAGTCCTATTAGTGCTATTAGTCCTATTAGTGCTATTAGTCCAATGCATATTGCTGCTATTAGTCCCATAATGCGGCTATTAGTGCTATTAGTCCTATTAGTGCTATTAGTCCAATGCATATTGCTGCTATTAGTCCCATAATGCGGCTATTAGTGCTATTAGTCCTATTAGTGCTATTAGTCCAATGCATATTGCTGCTATTAGTCCCATAATGCGGCTATTAGTCCTATTAGTGCTATTAGTCCTATTAGTGCTATTAGTCCTATTAGTGCTATTAGTCCTATTAGTGCTATTAGTCCTGTTAGTGCTATTAGTCCTATTAGTGCTATCAGTCCTATTAGTGCTATTAGTCCAATGCATATTGCTGCTATTAGTCCCATAATGCGGCTATTAGTGCTATTAGTCCTATTAGTCCAATGCATATTGCTGCTATTAGTCCCATAATGCGGCTATTAGTGCTATTAGTCCTATTAGTGCTATTAGTCCTATTAGTGCTATTTGTCCTATTAGTGCTATTAGTCCAATGCATATTGCTGCTATTAGTCCCATAATGCGGCTATTAGTCCTATTAGTGCTATTAGTCCAATGCATATTGCTGCTATTAGTCCCATAATGCGGCTATTAGTGCTATTAGTCCTATTAGTGCTATTAGTCCTATTAGTGCTATTAGTCCTGTTAGTGCTATTAGTCCTATTAGTGCTATTAGTCCTATTAGTGCTATTAGTCCAATGCATATTGCTGCTATTAGTCCCATAATGCGGCTATTAGTGCTATTAGTCCTATTAGTGCTATTAGTCCTATTAGTCCTGTTAGTGCTATTAGTCCTATTAGTGCTATTAGTCCTATTAGTGCTATTAGTCCAATGCATATTGCTGCTATTAGTCCCATAATGCGGCTATTAGTGCTATTAGTCCTATTAGTGCTATTAGTCCTGTTAGTGCTATTAGTCCTATTAGTGCTATTAGTCCTATTAGTGCTATTAGTCCAATGCATATTGCTGCTATTAGTCCCATAATGCGGCTATTAGTGCTATTAGTCCTATTAGTGCTATTAGTCCTATTAGTGCTATTAGTCCTGTTAGTGCTATTAGTCCTATTAGTGCTATTAGTCCTATTAGTGCTATTAGTCCTATTAGTGCTATTAGTCCAATGCATATTGCTGCTATTAGTCCCATAATGCGGCTATTAGTGCTATTAGTCCTATTAGTGCTATTAGTCCAATGCATATTGCTGCTATTAGTCCCATAACGCGGCTATTAGTGCTATTAGTGCTATTAGTCCTATTAGTGCTATTAGTCCTATTAGTGCTATTAGTCCTATTAGTGCTATTAGTCCTGTTAGTGCTATTAGTCCTATTAGTGCTATTAGTCCTATTAGTGCTATTAGTGCTATAGCGGTATTTAGTAATGTCCCTCTAGACGAGACCCCACAACATGTACGGCTGTTTAAGTTACCCAACCTATGGTATAACGAAATGTAATATTCTAACTAAGATATGCTTCAAGTGTTATATAGATTTGTATTAATTAACAATGAATGTTAAAACCTTCCCATTTATACTATCAACATGCAGCTTAGGCCTACAGTATTAGACACGAACCACATTATATTAGCTGGAAGACACAGACCCAAACAGTGACTCCTTACTTATTACCAGGGAAACGAATTCTCGGAATGTCACTGAAATCATCTATGTAATGCCTCTGGCCCATAAATTCGCAGTATACCAAACCCTTCTGAGTCCATACATTTCTGAATTGAAAAATCTTTCTGGCTTCCTTTACTAATCTGAGCCGTCGTTTTGTTAATGACTCAGTAAGCGCAAGCCTAGGGTTCGATTCACCAGCAGATTTCAGCTTGGACTTTGCAGCAAACACCTTATTTCTCACGGTCCTCCTGACAAATTTTATAATAATTGGGTTTTTACCTTTCCTTGAAGGAAGGGCATGACATACATCAATGTCATGGTTACTTAATTGAGGTTCAATTTGTAATTTGTCATTTAGAGTATTTAAAACAAAATTTTCAAATACCTCATTGTCAGAAGATTTTGGAGGAAGATTTTGACATCCATGAAGGATCAGGCAATTGCTTCTGCTATATTGTTCTAAATCATCCATTCTCCTCTCGTTGTGATATACCCGATCTGCCAACTGCTCAACAGCAACTTGCACTGAAGAAATCATGTTTGCCATCTCCTCCAAATGTTTTCCTTGGATGTTAACTGAATCTACAACAGAAACAGATTCAGAGGCAGCATCAGCTATTTTAGACATAGGCCTAGCTAAAAATAATTTTTGATACTCATCCTGTTTAGCTGATATTTCTTCCAAACGTTGAAGCAGCTGAGACACTTGATCTTTTGATGCCATCCTCTTTTTTGTTTCAATTATAGATTCTAGGTTTAATAAGCACAACTTCTACTATTTTTTAAATTTACCGAATTACTGCTAAAACAAAGATAGCCTACAGCCTAACCATCTGAAACTTATTCAAATAGAATCAGTTGTGAAGGCTTTGACTCGCTATAAGTTTAGTAGACTTACTGGTTCCGCTTTAATTCGACATATGGACAAAAACATGAATAAGTAAGGGATAGCGAAATAACGATTATAAATCAGTTCAGCTATGGAGTCAGAGAGTCTGATGCTGAATAGTAGACTGGTAGACAAATAGATCAGTTATGCCTAGGCTATACTGCTATATTGGTAGTTTTAATCAGACTACCGGTACTTAGCACAGAGCAGGTTAGTCAGTTACCAGTACCAGGGTTCCGGTAGTGCTGATTGGAGACTGTCAATCTGAAAATAAATACCAGTATCGGTAAATGTTCTGTTTTGAAACAGTACCGTACTGGCATTAGACTGTAAAGAATGCATATGACCTTATGATTGCTAGGCTTCACACTCATACAGGCTACTGGAATAAAGAAATAATAATAAATAACTCAGGTTATCCTGGTTATTTTCAAATCATATTGAACCAAAAATTCAACAGTAATTGAGGGAGACTGCGAAGTGAGCTTGCGCTCTTCGAGTCAGCAGCCACCGTTAAATATGTCAAATGCGATCGGCTCCAGCCGCGAATCAAACCCGTCACGTAGGATCTGTCACCTGTGCGCGGTACTGCTAGACCATGTCGCTGACAATGTGAGATATTTTTCCTGCTGGTAACCTTTGTGCAAAGCCTGAAAAGTAAAGGTTTGGAAATGGAAGATATCGGTACATTTGCATAAGCAAAAGTTAAGTTAATTTGAGTTAATGCAAGCTTATGTCAAATCTATCATACTGCATAGACTAGCCTAGCTAAATTTTAAAATTATTTTTTTGGTCTTTTGTTTAGATTTATTGGCCAACTTGTATTATAATTGTGGTTTTTCTGTTTATGATGTCGGAGATAATGAAAGTTGCAGCTTTTTTGCTGTGGTAAAATACCGGTTGTGTAGCGCTGGTGTCTGCTTTTAGCAGTTTAGTATTAAGCACCAGTAAGCATGAGTGTTCACCAGTTCACTGCTAATTTTTTTGCATATTTGTATTGTGTGTATGCCTGTAAAAACTTCTTTGCTTTTTTATTTCTTCTGCTTATTTGATTTTAGTGAAACTACAAGAATCCTAATATTAGTTTTTTTGCAGAGTATATTGCAGTTTGACTGAAGCATTAGGTCTATTGTTCTGTAGTTACAGTATGGGTTACTAATGTTTATGATATATGGTACTAATACAGTTATTTACAAAACTGATTGTTTTTGTGGGAGCAGTATGGACAGACTATGCATAAACTTGGAAACGAAATTTTTGGAGTAAGTCTTAAAAACTCTTTTGCAGCATATAGACTAATTAGTAGCTTCAGTAAGTTGAATTTAGATTGAAGGGGTTGCTCTGTGAAAATGTGATCATGGACAAGCATTTAGAAATTTTTGTCACGTGTTTTTATGTTTGGACAAAGATTGGACTACGGACTCTTAATTTAGCCTTTTTTTCGGAGTAGGAGTGGATTTTCATTTTAAAATATTGGACTGGACTCTGAATGGAAAAAATCTTGGTCCGCTCATCTCTAATAGAACAGATAAACTTCTTTAAAAATCAATTATACATCACAGCATTTGCTGCATTTTTGTTGGACATACCTAACAATGCTTTTTTGTTAAGTGGGTCCACTGTAAGAACACACTGTGGCCAAAGGCCTACTATTCCATAAATAGAGACACCCACACGAAAAGCACAAGCTCACTTTGCAGTTTTCCTTAACTGCTGTAGTTGGGCTATAGTGTAGATTGGTGTTGTTGATGCTGTTAACTTGTGTGATGTAGCCCAGTGCGTAAAGTGATGCAGGTTATTTCCATTCAGTGTTTACTACTTAGTCTACAGGTCTAGGAAGTGACATGCTCATTTTTGGGTAGTAACGTTGTGCTGTGTGTTGTTGGGTGCAGGTGTAGACAAGGCCTCGTATCAGTATTTCACATAGCAGTAAATTTATAAGTGTATGGTAAAAAGGCAAGTTGGTACCAGGGGCACCATTGGCAGATTGGCTAACTAATACACATACCGGTATAGCTTACCGTAATCTGTTAATGCAGTCTGTTTTGGTGATTCAAGTTGTGTACAGAAGGTCTATATACCAGTAATAATTTAACAGACTATTGATCTTTTGACTATGCCATCATCAGTGTCAGATTGTTGGGTGTCATGTTTTATTACAGTATTCATGAGCTCTGAGGTACAGAGCAGTGTTCCCTCTAGGATTTTGACTAGTGCAAATTTGCCCAAATGATAAATTCATTGAAATTTTTGCCCAAAGATTTCACTACTTTGAGGACCCCTTTTACAATTTTTTTGCATTAAATTTTCTTTTCCAAGATACAAGCTACAGTCTTCCATTAAAATATTCAAGTTTTTTGTTTAAGTTTTTCAGTTTTGCATTTTATAATAATTTATTTCTGGTTTAAAATCAGTAAAATTTGCCCGAAAATTTCGCATTTTTCTCAAATTTCTCACTCTATAGGGAATACCGGAACAGAGGTATTAATGCATTCCCAGTAGTTGCTGCTAGTCTACCGATACTAAGCCTAGAATTAGATGCATTGTACCGGTAGTTCCATAGTGACTGGTGATACCATTGATCGCTGTTGGTCTACCAGTCATCTTCAGTTGTTTGCCTTGAGATTCTCATGCTGTGTTGTGATACCGGTAGATTATTAGTAGTTTCATCTTATTGTGTCGTAATTTTTTAAACTAGCGACAATGTTTTGATTACAATTGCACTCTGACACATCTAAAAGGCTCACAAAGAAAGCCAGTGTTTATGGATAACGTGCCACCTAAAAAGTTTACTCACAATGAGCCTAACTTTATTGCTTGTGCCCCCAATTTTCCTTGGTACTACTGAATAGGCTAGGCAGTGCAGGCACTGTAGGCAGCATTATAGCGTGCAGGCACTCTTGGCAGTATTATACAGTGGAGGCAGTGCAGTCTGTATTCATTGCAGTCTCTGTAGGCAGTGTAGACAGTAGGCACTGCAGTTTCTGTAAGCAGTGGAGTGAGCAGTCTCTGTATTTAGTGCAGTCTCTGAAGACAGTGCAGGCAGTGTAGATAGTGCAGGCACTGTTAAGCAGTGCAAGCGCCGTCTCTGTAGGCAGTGCAAGCAGTGCAGGGGCACTGCCTGCAATGCCCAGGTGCCTGCACTGCCTAATTAGTAGTACCCAATTTTCCTTTACCCTGTACCATCTTTTATTGAGAAAAGAGAAGCTAGGAACAGAGCAGAGAACATGCAACCAGTGGTGTATACAAAGTAACAAAGTAGCTTTACTTGAGTAGACTGCAATTATTGCTTGGTAACTAGTACTTAAGTGATTTAAATTTCAACTACTTTTGTTTCTACTCAAGTATGTTCCATCAGAAAGTAACGAGTGGCTTTAAAAATGATAAGTACGGTAGTTAATATTAAGCAATGTATCACGCAAGTGATAAACAATAATGCTTGATAGTAAAATTGGCAACATTAGTATTAGGTATTGTTTTATTTTATTTTATAAGTTTTACAATTTTGTGATATTAAGTGGTCTTTTGTTGTTTGTGTTTGACGTGGACTCTAAGGTTGCATTTTACAGATTATGACACACTTCACTTTTTTATTTTCGTCAAATAAATGTGCTAATTATCCTAAATATACTTAAGCATTAGCAAAATATATGTCAAGGTTGAAAGCGAGCAAATTATCTTTTGTCAAAGCTCAGCTTTATGGCCTTGGTTTTGCAAATGCTACTTTTTACTCAAGTAGCTTCAGATTGTTGGTACTTTTTACTTCTATTTAGTCACTTTTTACATCCCCTACTTTCTACTCTACTTCAAGTAGTTTTTGCCATCGGTAACAATACTTTTACTTAAGTAGATTTCTGGACTACTTTTTACACCACTGCATACAACTATGCTCAGTCGGGTGAACAAGATGAGTTTCTATACCCACCCTGTAACAATGTTATGAGAAATGCGGATTATCCATATGATCCTGATTGTAATGCTCGTAAATCAAATATGAATCAAGATAGCAACGTCTTTCATGCCAATTCTAACACAACTGTGCATCCAGGTGATTTTCAAGATTTACTGGCTACTGTTCCAGAGAACTGTTCTTCAAGAATACTTTAAGTATTGCATGTTTTAATGCTAGGTCTGTCTGCAATAAAATTTTTGAGATCACAGAACTTCTTGTTGAAAAAAAGCATTGACATTCTGCATTTGCTGTATCACTGAAACTTGGTTAAATAACAAGTATGAAGTTATAAGTCGTGAATTCGAAGAGTTATGTTATTGCATATTTCATCAGTCCAAATGCTCTAGAGGTGGTGGCACTGCAATTTTGTACAAACCTCAGTTATCTCTAGTAAATCAAAGCACAGCTAAATATTCCACATTTAAACTGACTGAAACACTATTAAAGCCAAAAAATGGCAAAAGAAGCATAAGAATTTCTTCTATTTATCAAACTTGTAGAAAAGATAACAACACAAAGGAGAACATTAACTTGTTTTTTGAAGAGTTTGAAAGTTACCCAACTTTAATTTCAGAAAAACCATGTGCACCTCTTGTATGTGGTGACCTCAAGTTACACCTCGTAGAAAAGTTATCCCCACTTACTTGTCGATTTGACACATTGATTGATGTTATGGGATTTAAACAGCATGTCGCGCTTCCTACACATGTTGCAGGAGGAATATTAGATGTAGTAATATCTATAAATGATTCTCCAGATGAAAAGAAGTCATTACCTATACAGGATGCACAAATTTGTGAAGGTACTTGTACAAAATCTGATTCTTTTTTAGTTAGGTTTAAAGTATGCTGTGATGGACTAGCAAAAAAATTACTACACAAGTTGATATTTAAGCGAAACTTTTCTAAAATTAATCTGGATGATATAATAAACTCTGAATTAACTGAGAAAGAATTGTTTACTGATATACACCAAGCGTTATCCATTTATAATATAGAACTGAAAAGAATCTTAGATATACATGCTCCTATATGTAAAAAGCGTGTTAAAAATAAGCCTAGCATTTGGTGGAATCAAAAGGGTCGAAAAGCAAGACAGCAAAGAAGAAAAGCTGAGAGATAACATAAAAAATACCACAATCAAGATTCTAAGCGATTATACCTGCAAATGTGTAAAAAAGCCACAAATATTATTAACAAAGAAAGAGAAATTTTCTTTGCAGAAAGACTTGATTCTGCAAAAGGTGATTCAAAAGTTACATTTAAAGTGGTAAACTCTTTGCTTCGTAATGAAAAAAAGAGAATTTTGCCTGTGTCTGAGAATGAAAATGAAACAGCAAATATTTTGGCAATTTTTTTCCAAGCTAAAATCAACAACGTAACAGATCTATGCATTAATAGAACAAAACATGACACTACAGTCATCGGATGATTTTAAGCTGTTACAGAGTGAAAGCGTGAAGACACTATGCTCTTGGCAGCTTCTTGGTCCATCAGATGTAAAAAATATAATTATGGGTATGTCTACGAAATCTTGCTCCCTGGATGTTTTTCCAACATTTTTCTTGAAACAAGTCATTGTCTTGCTACTTCCAATTTTGCAACATATTATAAATGAATCTTTGAGGATGAGTTATGTGCCACCTGCATTAAAAAGAGCTGTAGTAATTCCTACCATTAAAAAAAGGCATCTTGATCCCGATGTTTTTAGTAACTATAGACCAATTAATAATATACTCATATCGAAAGTTATAGAAAAATGTGTATTACCAACTTCTGCAACATTTAACTGATAATAACCTATTGTCTAAAAATCAATCTGGATATCGTAAACACCTATAGTTGTGAAACTGCAATCACTAAAATATACAATGATCTAATTGCTGAACCTAGAGAAAGCTGTGATGGGTTGCTAATTTTTTTGGATATGTCTGCTGCTTTTGATACGCAGAAACATGCACAGCTAATCAAAGTACTGGCTGAAGAATATGCAATAGAAGTTGGTGCATTAGAATGATTTGCATCTTATCTGAGTGACAGAACTTGTTCTGTTCTAATCAATAGCTTTTTCTCAGAAGGTTACCGCCTTGATGTTGGTGTACCCCAAGGTTCAATATTGGGCCCACTACTTTTTATTCTTTTCGCAAAAAATCTGGAAAAAGTTGTCAAAAAGTATGGTTTGCAATATTAGTCGTATGCAGATGACATACCGCTATAGGTAAGTTTTTTCCCTGATGACACTACTGCAAAAGTTATCACCGACAAGATTTAAGAATGCCTTGAAGAGATCAACGAGTGGATGACTAAACATTTTTTACAATTAAACATGGAAAAAACTGAAATTCTTAAAATTTGCCCATTTCAGCATCAAAGATGTTCCATGGAAATTTCATCGGTCAAAGTTAACTCTGTAACTATTCTTTCAAAAAAATGTGCAAAAAGCTTGGGATTTTATTATGATGATAAACTTTCTTAGAACAAACAATGAAGTTGTGAAAATTTGTAATTATCACCTTAAAAACCTGTACAGAATTGGATCTAAACTGACCAAGCCTTTAAAACGTCAACTTATCCAATCATGTGCTCTCAGTAATTTGGATTATTGCAACGCTACATGCTGTGGTTTAAATTCTTCTCTTAGAGTCAAAATTGCAAACAGTTCAGAATAAGTGTGCAAGATTTGTTTTTGAAGTGAAAAAAATCTGTAGGTTTGCGTAATTCTAATAGAAAGCCATAAGGAAAGATCTGCATATGCTCCCAGTTCCCTACAGAAGTCAATATAAAATTGCTTTACTTGTTTGTAAATGTCTGAGCAATGAAACTCTTACCTACAAGATTTGATTTCATTAAAGCAAAAGAACTCTGAGTATGATTTAAGACCAGAAAGTCAGCTCTATCTATTAAATGCTCCTAGGTTATTTCTTAAGTTCAATAAGTCTAAATTTGGTTTTAAATGCATTGCGCCGACCATTTGGAATAAATTGCCACTGATATTCGCTGTACGAAAAGTTTTGGTGTTTTTAAGAAGATGATAAAAACGCATTATTTTACATTGACATTTAAAAGTGATTGATGTGCTTTGAACTATGTTGTTTTAGTGTAATATTATAACTACTGTGCTACTAATTGATAGACCTGTGGAATTTGAATGTTGTATAATTATTTTCTATTGTCATATGCTTTTTGCAATGTACAGTAACACAAGTTGCTAGGCCTAATGTGCTTCACTGTTTTGATTTTAAGTATTAATACATGACTATATTTTATTGCATTATTTTACGTTTTTGTCCTCTTGTTTTCATCCATGTTTTTGTCGCAGTGAATTATTGTTGTCCGCCTAGATAACCTTGCTAGAGTGCTAGCACCAACGCAAGTGTTAAGGCGGGATGTATATATGTCATTGTTATTATTATCTCTTTTTTTCTAATAAAAAAAATTCATCAAACTTTTTGACTTTCTAATAATGACAGTCTTATATCTATTGTGCATTCTAGAAACATGAGTTGTATAATGTCAAACTATTGTCGCTCTATAATTCCCACTTATCGATTTGTGCCTGGATTGATACAAAAACGTCATGCTGGATTTCAAGCTACCAAATCTTCATCAAATATATCAATGGAGATGAGGATGAGGTTGATCGAACGCAAGAAGAGAAAAGTTGAGAAATTAGGCAAAGAGCCATTAGAATTAATTCCCATTGTAGATTATTTTGTACCAATTTCTTGGAGACAAGATTCACGCAAGCGTGCGAGCAAGATTTCAGAAGACATTCAAGAAGAAAGAATATTACTGGAAAAAGCTTGGTCTGGCCATGTTTGCAAAAAGCGAAAAGAAATGTCTTATAGAACAAACCAACTAATTAAGGAACAACAAAAAGCTTTGCGAGAATTGAAAGCGGAATCACAATCATTGTATGAAGAAGCAATCAAATGTATATCATTATCCGATATTGACATTTTATGCAGAGGACCTGTACAAACAATGCCAATATCAAACTACCTTCCTCCACTGGGTGGTTACAAATATTTTGAGCCTCCATTTTCTGCCGATGACACAGCTGTTCCTGATGTTTAAGCTATTTTTAGTTTTTTTATAGATTGTTCATGTATGATATGCCTTGTGGATTGCAATGGTCAATTGTAGACAATGGTGCAAGTTTTTGTGTATTGCATTAATTGCTGTTGTTTTAACACTTAAATAATGGAAGTGTCTAGATCCACGGCAAACCTTTATAGAAACAAACAACTGGTCCCACGTGACAGACGAGTGGTCCGCAAGGACTAAAGGGTCCGTACGGGGTTTGCAGTACCAGTGTTTATTAATATTAATGTATTTTAAAAAATAATCTTTTTGTGAACGGTATAAGGATAGACTTTTTTTTAGCTCCTCACCAATATTTTCAGTGGAAAACAGGACATCTGAAGACGTGAAAACCTTTTTTTGCTCGTCACTTGATTTTGGGCAGAAAATCGGAATCGTGTTTATTTGCGTTGATTTGTGTGAGGTTCACAGCAACAAATTGCTTAACTTAGGGGTCCGCGACTTGAAAAAGGTTAAAAACCACTTATCTAGACACCGCCTAAAGCATTTTCAGTGATTGGTGCCAGGTAGTTTTTAAATCTTGCCATTTAGAGTTTCAATAGCTAAAAAAATCATGGAGGTTATTATTCACCTCTTTGCAAAACTAGTTTAGTTGACTTTGAGCTCCCAACCGAAACCCTGTCTTCACTCATGAGTGGTCACTCCTGAAAAGGCTTGTCGCACAATTCAGTGCGTTGAATTCTTGTATGATGTTTTCTGATAAAACGTTTGTGATTTAACATTCTTATTTCAACTTGAATAAATGAAATAGTTGCAGGAGGAATTTCGGAGCAGTGGTACTGCGCAATGCTCGGAATTTGTCGAAGACTTTACAATTACATATACTCACTGACATAATGATGTGCTTGTAAAATTGATGTAGTTCATTATTCAAGACTGCATGCTTGAGTTTGGCTAGCAGTAGATTCAACTTTACACACATTTGAAATTTCTTGAAATATTTTTAAATTGTGTCGATGTATTGTTTTTTATTTGATATATAATATAGTGGTTAAAATCAGCTTTTTAAAAAGTGCTCGATAACGGAGTCTGAGCAAATATATCAGTGAAAATATACCAGTAACAATGTATGTTTGAAAAAGTTGTGTATATTTTTAGTGTGTTGTATTTTAAAGTGGGGTAGGCTATATTTTTCGATATGATTTTAATTTGATCCAAATTGTTTGATAAAAGCTTCCTTTGTTCCACAATGCATAGAATTAGGTATTTTTGTGAATTTCAGTTTACTCTCGTTACAAAAATCGTTCTTGATGTTCAAGATATAATTTTTTGCATGTGCGGGATAAATTTTTTCGCAGCTCTATTGTGGTAATGTTAACTGCAAAGTCTTCGTGGTTTAAAATATTTGACTGCTAATTTTAAACTTCAAGCATACAGTCAATCTTAAACAGGCTCTCCTTGTTTATTTAATTGTGTATTTATACCCGTTTTCTTCTGCTAGCATTGTTGGCTTATAACCTATAGTGTTCATCGGCAAACTGGCTAGTTTGGTACTTTTTCAACCGCTCATGTTTTTCAGATTTTGACTTCAGAAAAATATTGTAAGATTGTGTTTATTCGCAAGTAATCATGTCAGACCACGATGATGAGTATGATAATTTCCAAGATGAAGCGGGGGAAATGGATGACATGGACGTTGTAAATGAGCTCGAAAACGAAGAAGATGGTACTCATGTCGAAATAATTGAAGCTAAAGATGCAGGACCTGTAGCTGCTTCCCAACGAATCACGACTCCGTATATGACCAAGTACGAAAGAGCACGTGTGCTCGGTACTCGCGCCCTTCAAATAGCTATGAATGCCCCTGTTATGGTTGAACTTGAGGGCGAAACGGATCCTTTACAAATTGCGATGAAAGAGTTAAAAGCGAAGAAAATTCCTATTATAATAAGACGGTTTATGCCCGACGGAAGTTATGAGGATTGGGCTATTGACGAACTGATCATAGAGTAGTTTCAATTTGCTGACATGCAGATGTGAATGCTAATCTAGCGTCTGGAAAGGGGCCAGACCGAACCGATTGCCAATGATGGACTTGCACGGTTGTAATGAATTTTGTATTCGACCTGATGCTTCTATTTCTATGAAACAATTCTTAAGAAAATTTCTGCTTTGCCAGAGATCTTGTAATATTCCACCTTTAATCGGTGATTTGTACAATGCGCTTGCTTTTTCCTATTTAATTGCTTCCTTATTATGATTCAGACTGTTAAAGATACAATACCCATTCACACAATAAAAAATCTGTGCGTATTTTACGGTTAATAAGAAAACTCATTCGTTTTGTAAAATCGTTTGAGACCAACATTGTGATTGTGTTGTAACAGACCAGAATAAAAAGATATAAGACTTTTACTTAGCGAGCTAAAGCACAAAATGCATAACTGACGATACTGCTAATTTTGTTTCAAGAACAGTAACAACACCGCATATATTGTTAACAACGGAAAGGTGATGATAACTACCGAACTACAGAAGGCGAAGTGATAAATTAAAACACGAACGATTGCTGACTAGGCTTACACTTTTTACTACAGTGGGAATGCTTCAGGAAGTCCATGAAGTAATCCCAATACCTCCTAAAATCTTCAACAGGAACTAAGCAGCATTTCCCATTTAGGTTTCGAGCTTTGCGGAATAAACGATTAACTACTTTTTTCCAGAATTGATTTTGAGGTAGTCCGATTGTCCATCATAACGGGTCTTGGGATACTTTTAATATGGTTGAAAAATTTAGTAAAAGGACGATTGAGGGGCATCTAAGCCGGGTCCAGAGCGAATAGGAGTGGAAGTGAGAGATGAGTCGGTTCCAAAAACATTGTTGTAAGATTTTTTCAAAAAATTCACGTAGTTTCTCATTGACCTGTTGGTCGATTCTGCCTGTTCCAATCGGTCTCTTGCATCTTGAAGTTTACTTTGATGCCGGCGATCCATCTGACAACAACAGATAAGGTAAACACAAAAGAGAGCATTTGCAGAGTTCAGCATAAGTTGTCTTGACCCAGTACATCGTTTGATTGTTGCTTTATACGTAAACTCGCGTAAGTGCTTTTGTCCTATTGGCTTAAAGAAAAAGGCAACAGTAAGACAGTGAGGGTGTTACTTTTTCACTTTTTTTGAATTTGCACGCGTTTATATGATTTACAGGGTACAAATCGTCGCAGAAACTTATGCAAAAATTTGTTTTTTAAATATTAATGTTTCGATACCCAGGGGGGGGGGGGGGCGCAAAGATTTTTCAGGAGGCACGAAGCCAACTTTTGACCTAACTCGAAAACTACAGCGGATAGAAAGTCGAGTTTGGTGTCAAACGATGCAGAACACCTGATTTCCTATCTGCTCTCAATGCATTTTTAATGCCTATCTGCAACAGAAAAAATGTTACGAACAAAAAATGTGATTTAGCAAAAATATACTCACCAATTTTTTTTTTAAATGTAAATCTATTACGGACTTTCGTTACTTCTGTTAAAAAACTTAACATCAGGGCGTCGAATCAAATCGGAACGTAAACCGAAACCCCAATTAACCACTTCCTTTCATTGAACCCAAACCGAAGGCTGTGGCAAGGGTTCGACCAAGATCAGGATAAGTGTACACAAAAAAGGCATAAAGTTGTTGCAAATTAGTATTTCTGTGTGGAATTCATGTTTTGTCAGTTTTGTTTCATTGGGTAAAAAGATTTCATGAGCAATAAAGCATACTTTATTGTTAGCTAAGGTTTGCACTAAGTTTTAGAATTATGAGTATAACCAGGGTCGGATCGGAGGGGGGTGTGGGCATTAGGGTGTTTCATAATTTCACCATTTTAGAATTTCAAAAACCCTGGGGTCTCAGTCGGTGGGGTTTTGGGGAAAAACTCCTCACGCAAAATTGTAGCTCTTTGTGACGTCATAAAGATGTGGTGCAAGGCGATTGAAGTTTTTGAGGCCCGATTTTCAAACTTTTGAGCATATCTCGCAAACCGCTTATCGTAGAGTGCCGAAATTAGTGTCAAACGACGCGTAAGGGTCGGTTTCCTATATCCACTCCGTAGGGTTAAAAGCTCTATTCGCAACAGAAAAAAAGTTATTGAAAAAAAACTTAATTTTTGACTTTTAAGGCTGTTGGGACAATTATGTGCGGGGGTAACCCAATTATCATTGTGTGGCAAGACTACTGGTTGTACCAATTATGGTAGTGTATCTGAGGAATCAGGCATGTGTATCTCCTGCAGGCTTAACTTCTTATTTTTTTGCAATAGGCCCGTTACAATAATTTGAATCGCGTTTATTTTTCAAATTAAACAATAATTAATAATCATGCCACCAAAGGATAGCATTTAATTCCTGTTTATTAACAAATTTTTATCCATGTTGCACAAAAATGCACGCAAACGAATATCAAAACTATTTACGTGATTGAGATTTTTACTATATAACTTTGTTGCTGATTGACCTTTTAGTTAGCCGTTCTTCGCTCAGTAGCCCAATTGTTGTTGTCAATCGATTTCCAAAGTTTTGGTTGAGGACTTCTCTATTTTGTAAGGTGAAGAAATGCTGTAAGCGCGTAATGCGATCAAGCGATATGATTTGAAAATCCATAGCTGGTGGTAATGATGGACACGTTCTAATGTTTTGCACAGAATGCAGGGCTACTTCAGCGTGTTCGCTCACAGACACGTTTTTCCACGAGAGCCAGTGTGAAGCATGGTCGAAAAAATACTTCATGATCGTTTCAACAGTCTCTGCGTCAATAACGCAGAATGCAACGAGCAGATTACG